>JAQSNX010002807.1:0-138394 GCA_029532605.1 Oreochromis grahami
AAATGAAAATAATAAGAAGGGGTGGGATTAAACAACTTTTTTCTCAACTTCTTTTCAGATATGTAAACTTAAAGTAAACATGGTGTGATATTGTAGCCATCAGTAAAGATTCAAAAGCTAAATCTCAGCATAACACACGTTTAATAAGTTGTTAACAGACTCTGAAGTGGAAGAGAAGCTTTGCTCATCGTAGATCACGCTTTCTTAAGCATCTGCTTTATTTTGCCTGATTGTCTTACAAGCACTCCCAGTTTGCTGGTACATCCTTTTCCTTTCATTTTGACATCGTCTTTAACCTTCTTTCTTGTGATTTACTGATAGTGTTGATTGCCTGCAGAAGGGTCAGCACCCATTCAAAGCCAGAGAAGGAGGCTGGCGTCTCTGGCCTCTCTTGTCACCATCAGCAACAGCATTAGTCCTCTGTTGTTTTTGCAGTTTTCATTTAATAACTTTGGAGTTACTGGTAGTCCTGTTTTCGGTTTGGATTCTGTTAATTTAGCTTATTAATAATATTATTACTAGTATCTGTTCATGTTCAATAGTATGTTCATGGCCTTCTTCCTTTTGATTGCTTTTGCTGGGGCTCCCATTTCCCTTATTTGTGTTTGTTATTTGTAAGTAAATGTATACATAATTAACAGTTTGTTGCAGCGTCATGGCATCCTCCATGTTAGGTTAATTAGAGCCACGGATTGAGGCACTCAAAGATATTTGGGGGGCTTCTACTTTGTTTATTACAGAGAATGTAGAGTTTCTACAGAGAAGAAAGCCGGCATGAATGCTGCTAACAAAGAAACTGTGTGCTTGTGAGAAACAAACACCACAGAAAGAGAAACAGAACAAGTAAGTGATGATTTTCACATATTATTTTTATTTCTGTAGTGCAGTACACTGTAAAAAAGCATTAACAAGAGAACATTCAAGTATATCATATACATAAACAAAGATTCACATTTATGCTCCAGACTGCAGCAACTGGTCATAAATCCATCAACAAATATTAGTCAAAACTTTGTTTTGAAGATTTTTCATATCTCACATGTGCCTGTGTAAAAATTAAATATGTTTAGATTTAAAAAAAAATCTATCCACATGTCATCTCTTGATGACCAATTACATCAGTACTACACTTCCTGTGTTTTCCTTTTAATCCACCGTTTCTTTTCTGCATCTTTTTTTTATTATACTGCCAATTCCTCAGTGGTCCCTTTATTTAGTCCCATTTTATGTAATTTTTGTACTCTCTGTTTTCAACATCATCACCACTGTCACTGCTGCTTTCATGGAGTTCTCCAAGATTTAAACAATGAATGCGGATATTTGACCTCAGTCTGCTGAGGGGTTCACCACTCATCTCTTCAAGCACTTAGCTAGTTAATCTGTTAGTGTAGTGATGTGTAAAAATGCATTTTTTTTTCCTGAAGTTAGGACCCACTACAGTGAGTACTTAAAGCCACTAGATAGATAAATAGAAAATAGTTTGAAAAGCCTTTACTTTGCTCACACGAGTCACGTTTGACATCAAATTGTTACCTAGAAAGAAGAGTTACATTAACTAGTTACTTACAGGAAAAGGATGGAATCAGAAACTGTGTAGTGTTTGTGATCCTGGCTGTCGACTATTTCAGACTTCCTCTAAGCTACACTGACATCACTCCTCCTTTGCTTTGAGCTATTCACAGTTGAACACAGCGTAACTGTAAAACCACAGAGTTGAACTTCCTGTTATGATGTTCTGCTCTAAATTTTCCATCACTTTTTGTCTCTATGACAAACTAAAAATGATAAATTGGCTGATGTGAATGACGCCAGTTTTAGTTCCGCAACTTTAACATCGATATCATGCAGACTGGAGCCAATGACAGCAAATGACAGCTTTCACTATTTGTTTTAAATGTTATAGCATGAAAAAAGTTTTAGTTTTACTTGAGTGTTTTTTTATTCTTTAGGTAGCGTAGTGAAGTTTCCTTTATGCAGTGGGTTTGTCTTTAGTGTCTGGCCATTCTGGCATTTTAAGCTGAAAAGCTTCACAAAGGTCAGAGGTTACAAATTCATTTCTTTAGAAATGAATAAATAATAAAATAAGCTTAGCTCATATTGGGAAAAAACATGTTCCAAACATGACAGATGAAGCGTTCAACCATCTTTTTCCATTTTATCTTTTTCTCAGTTTTGTTTTTAAGTCAACGTCAGAGTTTACCTCTCTGGGCCAGACCACAAGATCTAGAGTAGGGGTGTCAAATATAAGGCACGGGGGCCATAATCTGCCCATCACAGGCCCACTGGGTGGCTTTGGAAAATGCAGCTTTGCTGCTTTTCAGCTGACGACCTCATCAAAGGTGATTCATACGACAGCAAAGTAAATAAACAATACAGACTGTTAAGTTACAGAAAGTTCCTGTTTTTTCACCATCTAGTACAAAAATGTATGGGTTCGTTTTACACTGCAAAAAAGAAAGAAAAAAAAAGAAAAAGAAAAAAAAGAATGTTTTTTTTTATACTATATATAATTACAGTAGAGTCTGGGACATGAGATACCAGAACTATTTCTTAAAAATCACATCCATAATATCTTTCATTTACTACAAAGGAAACTGAGAGGTGCTGGTAAAGTTGCACTTCTCTTTCGCATGATGAGATATATATCTCAGCTTGAACGTGCACTTAAACTGCTTTACATGGACAGAAAGGTGAGTTAATGTGGCCCACCAGTTTGATCCCTGACCTAGAGTCATCTATTAATATTAATGAACTAGTAAATAATATGCTGTCATTCAAAAAGGGTTCACCTTCACTTTAAAGGTCAGATCTGCCAGTGACAGCGATGGAAGAGCAACACCTCCACCTTTATAATACATTAAATGGAAAGGCTTTATAATACAGTGGGCGAGTCGTTCCATGTCACTGTGATAGATCTGGATAGATGATGAACATTGAAGCTATGCAATATTTTACCTTCATACAACAAAAGATTTCAGGTGTTAGAGGTCATTGAGTTACACATAGAGCAGGTGAAACTTGTCACTTATTATGTCCTAATATTTTTTTCCAGGATTTTTCTCAATTATAGCGATTCGGGTAAATGATGCATCATTTGTCTGAACTCTGTAGTGATGTCATGTAGTGTGATCCAGGATTAAATTAAATAATTAGTTTTTAAACAAGTGTTGTTTTGTTAGTTTACACATACTAAACCGTAGAGACATTTGAAACCTGCTGTTCATGAGGATGCTAGTTAAAATCCCGGTTCTGTTGTTTATGTTTTCTGTAGCACACAAAACCAACAACAGCAGCAACAAGAATCACAGCAGGAACTGAAAGACCAACGATGAGTCCAACAGGTGCAACTGTGAGTTCTGCTGTCTGACCTGCAGGTGAGAAACAGGTGTGAGGTGTCAGCTGTCAGGTAGGTGATGAGTGAAGAACAGAACAGAATCCATTTCCTCTTCAAACTGCTGTCAGACATTATCTACTGCACTCTGATCACATCACTCAGACCAGCTGCTTTCTACAAAGTCTCATCAACAACATCTTTAGAAACAAACATCAACAAGCAGGAAGCAGCTTCACCTCTGATCACACACACACTCAACTCTACTCACTCACCTGGAACAGTCAGGCTGACAGTGTTGATGATCTCCCATGAATCTGTCACTCCGTTGAATATTTTACAATTGTATGATCCATCATCAGCAGTGGTCACATTTTTCAGAACCAGAGACACGTCTCCATCCTTCATCTGTCTGTCCTGCAGATCCACACGTTGCTTAAAAGATGGATGCTGGTTTTCTGGATCCAGCTGCTCATCTCGGTACAAAAGCACATAATTATCTCCCAGGTCAGCTCTGTTCCACTTCACAGCTCTGATGGTTTTGTCGGATGGAACTCGACATGGTAGAACTACGTCCTGTCCAGACTTAGCTGTGATGGTGTTCTGGGCTGAAAAAGGAAACAACACAGAGCAGAGAGGTTAAAGGTCAAAGTACAGCTGTTCACTTCTACAGCAGCCAATCAGAGACAGGATCAGTGACCAGTGAACCCCACTGAACCAAATAAGAGGAAAAAAAACCCCAAAACTTCTTGTACTTTATTTTAGAAGAAAGTCGCCAAACCTTTGAAGCTGTAAGTCAGATCAGACTCCTGTTAGTCTGGCTTCCTCCCAAAGACCAGAGACATGCAGTTAGTTAATAAGTACGTAATAAGTATTAATTCATAGGTATTAAAGACATTTTTGAGGACACAGGACAATCTGATGATCTGGCTCTTTGGGAAAGAGGAAGACATAAGCAGATGTGGGCAGCTGGGCGAGGTTTCAGTTCTCAGTGGAGAAGATCAATGCGGTATCGCTCACTAGAAAGCATAGAGGATGGGACTGGTTTATTTGTTTGTATGGGGAAAAACAGAAAGGAGTGGGTATTGATAACGTCACGTGTGGCTGCTGTGGAGGTGGAAGTAGAACAGAAGCCACTTGACCTTACAGTTGGGCACCATGTGAAATTTTTTCCAACCAACAATCGTCAGTCCAGTAAATGACAATAGGTGACTTTTTGATGGGCGGAGCAACGTAATCATGCACAGACTGATTTGCCTGTTTAGAATTTATACATACCTTCTTTTCTTGTTTGTTTCAGTATTAATATGGCTGCTTGTTGGATTATTCATTCATTTATTTATTTATTTGAGCTGCGCCAAATCGCACTAAAGATTTAACTTTACATCCCGTTTTTTTTTTTAAATGTTTGCTGGGTTTCCACAGAGGATATTTTACCTGGTAACAGGGAGACAGAGAGAGCAGGGAGAGGTTGTTCTGGGTGAGAATACAGCAGTGAGACTGGACCTCGGTGCACAACAGTCTACCTGCCAGCTACACCACCTGAGACTCTGCTGAGCTCACGAATATTGCTTCCTTCATTGGCTCCTTTAGCAGAGGAGACACTGGGAGCATCCTTAATGAAATGAAAGGAGAGGGAAATGCAGCCGCATGATTCCTGAAAACAAACCACCACATCAAATGGCATCTTCGGGTTTTGTAGTTTCATCCACTTCTATATTAAAATTATTAATCAGTCTGATTCGCTGAGCTACTCCTTATCAGGTCTCCTGCACATCCGTCCTTCGCCTCGTGACGTCTGTCATGGCGGGCAGGGTGAAGGGATTATTATTATTATTTTTTAATTAAATATTAAACTTTATTAAGAAACAGTATACAGAACATGTATACAACCAGAACAAAATTAACATATGCCAGGGGGTGTAATACAAAGAATTACAAACATTCAAATAATTTGTAATTACTACAAATAGTAATAGTTTTCATAGCCATTTTGTTAAGTGATCCACTAATCAATTTTATGTAACATAAAACATCATTATAGTAATGTTTAAAATTAGGCTTTTTGTTACTGTATTTGCATTTGTGAAATTAAAATTTAGCTAAGATAACTAACAAGTTTATTATAAAGTAAACATCTTCTTTTTTTTGCCTTCGAAAGAAACAAAATACAACATTTTCCCATTTCACAGGTGTTGCACAGTCTCAGGATGGCTTCCACAAAATCCACAGTTCACATTTATGTCCCTTTTGAACTTTGTCATATAATGATTAGCAGGATAAAATTTATGCAGTATTTTAAATGAGACTTCCTTCACTTGATTCGTTACCAGATACTTGTTAGGAATTGTCCATACTCTTTTCCAGTTAATGTCACTGACAAAGAAATTCCAATAAGAGACCACATGTGGAATAGTTAGAGATTCTGTCTGGAACAAAGCACGGACATTCTTATTACTTTTACTATGGTTTGTTAGGCAGATTCTTCCTATGTGTGAATCTAAAGGGTTGGGGAGAGAAACAGACGATATGCAAGATTGAATACCTTTAAACAGCATTATAATACCTGTAGGTATTGCATCAAATAATATGGCATATTCTTTGGGTGTGGCTGGAAATTTATAGGTGTTTAAGAATTCTGAATAGGACATAAGCTGCCCATTAGGATTAAACAGCTGACTCACTAAAACAATCCATTTCTCAACCCACCTAGAGAAAAATAATGATTTATTTTTATACACTATGTTCCTATTATTCCAAATTGAATACGTATGGGGTGTAAAGTTGTGTTTATATATAAGGGACCAAGCTAATAGAACTTGTTTGTGAAACATCGAAAGGTTTTCTGGAAGCTTATCTATATTATAATCACAACCTAAGATAAAACTTAGACCACCAAACTTAGAGAAAATGTAGTGAGGAATAAAATTCCAAATGGATACCGGATTTTTAAGAAAATGTTTAGCCCAATTAATCGTAAATGCATTGTTTAGAGTAGTAAAATCCAAAACATTGAGACCACCGTGTTCATAGTCATTCATCACTACACTTTTTGTGATGTAATGTGTCCCGTTTTTCCAGAGGAAGTTGAAGAGCATTCGGTCAATATCCTTACAAGTTTTGCCGTCCACATGCAGAGAAATTGCTGCATAAGTCAGTCGAGACTAGAGATGGACCGATCCGATATTACGTATCCGTATGGGTCCAATACTGACGTAAATTACTGGATCGGATATCGGCGAGAAATAAAAAATGTAATCCGATCCATTAAATATCAAAAAAACACCTCACAAAACTTGCGACACGGCGTAACTCGGCTCATAACCGTAGCACTCCGAGCAGTGTGCTCACGTGTTAGCAGTGGCGGTCCTAGCCTGTTTGGCGCCCTGGGCGAACACCCCCTCTGACCCCCCCCCCCCCCCCACACACACACACACACACACACATGAAGAGAGAGAGAGTATGCATTGTATGCAAACGGCTACCAAACAGACATCATAATTCGTCATACAATGAGAACAGGACAAATCAACAATTGACACTGACTAATTAATATTATATTATTGTATATATTGTTTGGAGTTTTGTCTCTTACTGTTACTATTTTTACCATTTCTTCTTGGAGGAACTGTAACCCACAGTTTTTCCTTAGGGATTAAGAAAGTATTCTGATTCTTAATGTTTTAGGACAGCGGTCCCCAACCCCCGGGCCTCGGACCGGTACCGGTCCGTGAGTCGTTTGGTACCGGGCCGCGAGAGTTGAGGCTCAGGTGTGAAATGTATGGTTTTCAGGGTTTTTATCGTTTTTATCGTTAACTCGGTTTTCCTGGGTCTTTTCACGTGTGTTATGAATAAATCTTCTTTTTTTCGGTACCGGTACTAGTTTTATTTTGTTGTATTTATCCGCGACACCTTAAAGGCCGGTCCGTGAAAATATTGTCGGGCATAAACCAGTCCGTGGCGCAAAAAAGGTTGGGGACCGCTGTTTTAGGATACATGACCTGCCATTATCCAATGACACATCTGCTTACCTGTATCTTTTGCTCGTTTCTCCTTGTAGGAGCCATAATTAAATGTATTGAATTTTAATGATCACTGGGTTTTCATTTGTTTGGCTATGGTGATGTGTAACGAGAGTCACGTGGGACATTAAGAGGGCGTTGTCAGTCTGTCATTCACTGGTTTGATTTTGACAGAGAGCAGGGCTGGGTAGCTGTAGTTTTTGTTGACCGCAGCACAACAAGTTTCCCCTTGTTGCATTAGAGCTGTGATGTTTTAAGAGTTTGAATCGCGAGCCGATCACATTGCTCTGTAAACTTTTCAAGCACTTTAACCCTGGAGAACACATGGGGTCAGAGCCGACCCCATTGGTTTTCTAGGGAAACCATGGGGTCAAATTTGACCACATGGTTTCTTTTTAATAAACAAGCAAGCAATTCCACCTCTCGCATTATTGCGTAAAGTTGACAGCGCGTCAGGCAAATAGGCAGGCTCCACCCCCAGCCTCTAGCGACTGTGGAAGTCGCTACACTCCTCTTCTTTTCTCTTTTTTTTAAACTTTAAAAACGGGTTGTGTGTCAGACTTTAAATCAACAAAATATAAAATATACATTTTAAATTGTTATTGATCCCTTTACCCCGAATCCTAAAGTGTATATTTATTTTCTTACTCTTCTTATATTTATTGTTCGTTTATTTGCACTGCTGTAACTGGAGCCTCGTCGTCACGTCTCTCTATATACTGGACTGTATGTAGCGGAGATAACAATAAAGTTTACTTTGACTTCAGCAGCGTGCAGGCGCACCGAGGGCTCTCGCGCTCACTTTTCGCGTATAGAATTTTGAAAAAACATCGGTGGAAATTATAAGTCTGTATCATGATGTCTGGTGTTTTCGTGTTTGTTGGTTTGTTTTTATTTTGTTTTATTTTGCGAGTTGGTTATTAGATGCTGCTCCAGCCAGCCAGAGAATCCCCCGCCGCCCCGCCCTCTCCTCCCTGTGCCGCTAGCAGCAGGCGCACCTCGCAAACGGAGGGCGCCCTTACTCCCAGCAAATGGGTGATAGAAAACCGATCGGTGCCTATGCCATTCCCAATATGCGCTGGCATGATGTCGGGGCAGCATGAGGACGAGCAATTTGTATTTTTTTTTGCCGATGCCCGTGATGCCGCCCCCCACCACGATGCCGCCCCGGACAACCGCCCGTGTCGCCCGTATCTAAAACCGCTACTGCACAATACACACATCCAAATACTGTACTTCAGTTTTAAATTTTAATAAAGTATTACTATTTTCTGTTTCAAGGTATTACTTTTGAAATTATTATATATATTAGAAAATAGAGCATAATGAAAATACTAGTTATTGTAAACTTTACAAACCACCCAGCAGTATGTAAAGTCAAATTATAAAATACTAATAAATAACAATTGCACAACAGAATCTCAGTGTAATGAACATACTTATGTGTTCATTACCGACACACTTAGTTTTGACAAAGCACACTGCTTAGGTAAATGATCTCAGTAGTTGTTTATCACTGAGCAATTTATGTGTTTCGAGCCAAATAAATGACAGTGAGAGAGAGAGAGAGTCAATCGTTGGGTTGCGCATGCGCAGACAGATTGCACGACCTGCGGGCCGTGAACTTTCTAAGGGAAAAACACTTTCTCACGGACGGTGACAGCGAAACGGATAACAGTCTTCAGTACCTGCTGGTCTCTGAAGCTCTGGATTCTGGGACTGTTGGAAAAGATAAAACGTTTTCATTAAAACCTTTTTACTGTTTTGTTTTTGTTACTCGTCATTGTAGCCTGCTGTTAATGCTGTGCTAACAATAACAGTTAGCTATGTTAGATACGTTAGCCGTTGACGTTAACGCAATTTAGTATCGGTATAAAGAACTGTTTTCCTAACAAAACCACTGTTATAATTAAGTGAAGGTGCTCCCAACTAATTGGCTTCTGAAATATGTGGTTCTATTGCGTGCTGCGTACATAACCTAATGTCAGCTAGACTGATTAAAATTTATAATATTGTTAAAGTCACTAAAATGGCGACTGAAGCCTGTTTTGACGTGAGCTCTGTGTCTGCTCTAGAAACTCTGAACTTCAGTAGAGCTGAGCCGTACATTAAATACTCACGTGAAGCTTTACTTTGCATTCTGTAAGAGCTGTATAAAACACAGCAATGCATAAGTGTTTTGAATGAATAGAAATGTGACACATTAGAAGATGTGTCTTTGACTGTTACTGTATAACTTATTTTCGGACTAGTTGACAAGTTATGCTCCGGCCATTTGATGTTACCAAGATAGATGTCCATTTGTAATATAGTTAAATTTTCTTTGTACGTTTCATTTATCCACCATCATACATTAAGCCAAGAAGAGGTCATTATACTAACAAGAGGTATCAACACTGGGCCGAAATTCAGCACGTGGTTAAAGTTTGTAATCCAGCCAGGGTGTAAATATCACTCAGCAGCCAGTCGTAGAGCTGAAGCAGGTAGCATCAAAACATAAATCTACTCTACCTGGCTTAAATCACAAGAGCACCTCTGACCGAAAAGCTGTAGATTTTTCTTGTTTGCACAAATTAATTCAGATTCACACTAATTCTTTTCACAGCTCCAACAAAATGAGGAAGAGGAGGGAGAAAAACAATTAGATTGAATTACAATTGGATGGATGTCGAGGACAAGGAGGAGGAAGCTTAGGATGAGGAGGAAGAAAAGCAGCAGGAGCATCTTTGGGGATCTCTATGATGTCATTGAGGTTTGTTTCATTAATTTGTCCTCTCACAAAGAAAGATGACTTGTTTTAGTTCACCTACTTCCTGTGTTAAATAGTTTTTTGCAAAACGTTGTGGAAAACCACAGAGCAGGCACGTATAGGGCATCTGCAGGTAAATGAACATCAAATCTCTCAGACTAAAATCTGTATTATACTTTTAGTCTTAAGAACATATGTTGTATATTTATCACCCTTATGATAAAACCCATGTCAGCCATTGGTTTATGGACTTTGTATTTAGAAGCCTCAACATTTGCTTTATTGCTATTCCAATGTTTTTTGTGAGCCTTTTGGGACCATATTAGGACGAAGGATCAGAATCTGGAGTCGTGCACACTACTGTTTCATTTAGTGTGTATCCATAAGAGTCGTACAGCAGATCCAAGTTGTGCCTTGAAAACAGGAAAGTCGTCTGCATAGAGGAGAACTGTAATAGCAGGCTTGTACAAAGTGAGGCTTTGTGCTCACATTTGCTGCAAACACTCGTTTTAATTCTGTTACCTTGTTTTGATGCAGAATTCACTTGAAATCAGGGAAGAACTGGACTTGTTTTTTATAATTTGTTCTTGTGAATTAATTGTGTATCGCATACATTTGATTTGACTTTCTGCGAGACAACAGTCGTCCGCTGGCCAAAAAAGTTTTCCAAATACCTCCATGTGATCAAGTCTGGATTTAGAAAAGAATAGCAAAAAAATCTGCACCTCCTGCTTCAGATGCAATTTCTGTTTTTGTGTTCAGAGGCGGCGGCGAGAGGGGAGACCTCGGCTCATCCAGCTGGACAGCCTGACCAGGAGGAGTCTACATTAACTCGGCTCTTCCAGGGCACCCTGCAGACTCGGCTGCTGGCAACACTGGGATGACGTGAACGCCAAACTGGAGTCCATCACAGGTCGACTGCAGGTATGCGAGTCAGACCTTCTGAGGAGGGTTTCACTTTTCTCTCTTCTTTATAATTGACCCTTGTTTTCTCTCTCTCAGCTCCTTGTCTCAGAGTGGGATGGATTTGAAGCACAAAGGGAGGAGCTTTTCATTTGGTTGGCTGATATGGATGTCCACCTGAGTGAGGTTGACCAGCTGACAGGAAACACCTGTGAAAAACTGAAACAACTGCAGGTGTGGGGTTGTTTTGATATGACATATATTTGATATGACACATACGTCAGAGACATTATCCTAAACTGGACTAACAAAGAACCATGAGTCCAACCAAGGCTGCTCAATTAATCGAATTTTAATCTAGATTACGATCTGGGCTTTCAACGATCATTAAAAATGACCGAGCCGATTATTAGCACCTCCCTTGTGCTTTACTCTCGCGCTGCTCCGTGTGGCAAATCGAGCGCACCTCTCTGCGATTCGAACACACGTCATAACAATTAAGAGGACCCGAGGGAAGCTAAGCAGAAGTTATTTGGAGAGGAGAGGATAATGGCTGCTGAAGAGAGAATGCCGCTGGTTGAAAGGAGAGGTAAAACAACTTCAGTGGTGTGGAAACATAATGGGTTCGCGGAGTCAGACGTGGATCAAGTAGACATAGTGTGTAAACTTTGCTACGGTGTCGTAGCTGCACCACAGAGCAACACTACAAATTTATTCAAACATTTGAAGACTGCTCACAAAGTGACACACAATCAAACAATAAAGGAGCAGCAACTTTAGTTGACATACCTCAATGTCAGTTTGATGCAATTGTGCATTGTGTGGCTACACAGCTTGCCTTGATGTTTGGTTATTTGTATGTATAAATATTGTGCAGTATTTTGAAGTTCACTAAACATAGATGTTTACATTTTTTATTTATTTTTTATATTGCAAACATTTGCACTGTTATCGGTATTTGCACACTATTTTATATTATTTTTTGACAATCTTTAAAGCCATTATTCAATACATTGTTATTGTTAAATAAATATCATCAAATAATCGAGATCTCAATTTCAGTGAAAATAATCGTGATTATCATTTTTGCCATAATCGAGCAGCCCTAAGTCTAACATTAAACTTACCTTACATAATGTAAGGCTGAAGTTCATTGATAATTTTATTCAAAAACTTGTTGTTGAAGTATTTTTACTGAACATGCAAACATCTGCTGATGAAAATGTCTTGATTTATTGGTCTGTTATGAAGCTATTGCTATTTCTAATGTGTTTATCACTTTTTGATGTTTTATTAATTAAACAATACATGTATTAATTGTTGTGTTATCTTTAGATATAGATAGAGATAGATATATATAGATATATATAGATATAGATATATTAGTAAAAATGTTATTACTGTTTAAATGACTAATATGTGACATGTATTAGTAGTGATGTGGTGCCATTTTGTCTTTTGGTATACTGCTAAATGGCAATAAACCATTAATATATGTCTACGCTGTGCTCGTATTTATTTTACCCTACTTAAATTCAATTTATGATACGTTTTATTTTGAAAGATTTAAAATGGTTCTTTAAAGAACACACTTTTAAAATGGTTTTATAAAGAACCATTTGAAGGACCTTTTAAAAAGAACCATTTCTTGATGGTTCTTTGGGGCACCTTTAAAGGTTCTTCAATGAACCACTGAAAGAAATGGTTCTTCAAAGAACCATTGTTTGAAAGGTTCTTTGTGGCACCAAAAAAGGTTCTTCTATGGCATCAGTCTAAAGAACCACTTTTGGTTCCAGTTGGCACCTTTATTTTTCTGAGTGTACAGCCCAGTTTGATCTTCCTGTCAGAGGAAAAGTGGATCTAAACCAGGTCAGCAAAAAGCTGCTCGTACTAAACCAGAGGCTCCAGGATTTCACTTTTCAACTTCTCAATGATCAGAATTAAAAATTAAAACTAATAATGGATTGCATTTATATTGCACTTTTCATAACAATCAAAGCGCTTTACAATTCCAATATTCATTCACTCTCACATTCACACACTGGTGTAGGCAAGCTACAGTTGTAGTCACAGCTGCTTTGGGGCAGACTGACAGAAGCAAGGATGCCATATTGTCCCCTCTGGCCAACACCAGTAGGCAGCAGCTGAAGTGTCTTGTATCTTGCACAAGGACACAACAACCAAGACACACAGAGCAGGGGATCAAACCGGTAACCTTCTGGTTACAAGATGAGCTTCCCAACCCCCTGAACCACAGTCGCCCATCACATCATTTCATGCTTCATGAGCTGCTTCTGTAGTTACTGTAGAACAAGGAAGTCCTTAAAATTACATTATAGTTACACTGAATACATACAAACTAGTACTAAGGTCTGTCCTCTGCTCTGTTCATACAAACACCAACATTTTATTTCAGTTTTTCACTCATAAATTCATCAGTAATTCTGTTAAACTTCAGACCTGCAGTTGGTCCTCGTGGTGTTTTGAACTTGAATTCAGCCTGATTTGTTTTTCATGTCTTCTCCTCCATCATCAGTTATCAGGAGAGCAGACAGTCAAAGTACAAGAATTCAAACAAACACAGAGATTCTACTTACAGAGCAGACACAGCACAGATGTTTCCTTCATCGTCCTTCTCACTCATTTCAGCTTTTTTTATTTCTGTCACTGACACCAAGTAAAGCCCGCCCTCTTCCTCTAACAGTCTGCCTTTCTATATACAAACACAGCGTTGCAGAGTCTTTAAGATTCATGCAATAAAGCGAATCCAAAAAGCTGCAGCCAGTTACAATATTTCATCATTTAGTTTGGTTTTATCTAGGGTCAAATCCCAACAAGAGTCACAAACCCAGATACACCAGTAATACAGAGAAAACTGAACAATCGGAAAATCGCATTTGATCAAGCCCTTAGATTAATACTAATAATAATGAATAATTAAATGCAGGTTTAAGGTTTATAAACACACAGTGAGTGAAGAAGAAGAAAGAAGAAACTCAGGGTCACCTGGTCCAGCCCTAACTATATGCTTTAGCAAAAAGGAAAGTTTTAAGCCTAATCTTGAAAGTAGAGATAGTGTCTGTCTCCTGAATCCAAACTGGAAGCTGGTTCCACAGAAGAGGGGCCTGAAAACTGAAGGCTCTGCCTCCCATTCTACTTTTAAATACTCTAGGAACAACAAGTAGGCCTGCAGAGCGAGAGCGAAGTGCTCTAATAGGGTGATATGGTACTACAAGGTCATTAAGATAAGATGGGGCCTGATTATTTAAGACCTTGTATGTGAGGAGCAGGATTTTGAATTCAATTTTGGATTGAATACAGGGATAGAGCTGATGAGCCATACCATGAAACTTTGGGAAAAAATTACTGAAGTAAGATTAAGAGAAGAGAGGTGACGATGAGTGAGTAGCAGTTGTTCGTGCTCAGAAAAACCTCTAAAACTTTCATGTGTGCTTTGACAACATTAAACTGCGGTCATTAACAAAGCTATAACATATAGTTTATAAAGTCCCCCTCTCTTCTTCTAATCACTTTAGGACTGCTTACAGTTTGTTTTGAGGCTGCTCTCTGAGTCCAAGACCAAATATGACATTTCCCCTTTATAGTGAATTTTAACCTGTTTGTAACCCCCCAAAAGAAATCATAGAGCAGCACTGATGGGGAATGTGTCATCTTTTAATTTCTAAGCATGCAGTTGAACTGCAACCTAACTCTAATGCTCCAGTGATGACCTGGTGGATGTCTTGATGCATGCTCAATCATCCAGGTAAGTAAATCTCCAAATGCTGATTCTGTTCATGTGCACATAGCATTTTCAGTGGGAGAAACGTCATAAGACCGATTGTCTGTATGATCAACTCTGTCACCTATAACATCTCCAAGTTTCTGGCTTCGATCCTCAACCCGCTGGTGGGCAGCTCTGAACACCACATCCAGAACACCCTGGATTTTGTTGAGAAGGTGAGAGATGTCATTATGGAGGCAGATGAAACCATGGTCTCGTACGACGTTACATCTCTCTTCACTTGCATCCCAGTCACGGAAGCGTTGGAGGTAGTCCGTAAGAGATTACAGGATGACACCAACCTCAGCAACAGGACCACTCTCAGCATCGACCAAGTGTGTTTGCTTTTGTAACTGTGTCTTCATTCCACCTACTTCACATACAAGGGTCAGTTCTACAGGCAGAAACATGGGTGTGCCATGGGCTCCCCAGTTTCACCCATCGTGGCCAATTTGTACATGGAAGAAGTGGAAAAGAGGGCGTTGCTATCCTACCCTGGAACACCACCAAGCCATTGGTTCAGATATGTGGATGACACCTGGGTGAAAATCAAATCTCAGGACGTACCACAATTCATGGATCACATTAACTCGGTGGACCGACACATCAAATTCACCAGGGAGGATATGAAAAGTGGCAGGTTAGCCTTCTTAGGCTGTGAGATTTCCATCAGTAATGGGGGAAATCTAAAAGCTGATTTACCGAAAACCTACGCATATGGATCAGTATATAAGGTTTGACTCTCATCATCCACTGGAGCACAAACTGGGTGTCATCAGGACGCTACAACACAGAGCGAACACCATCCCCACTGACACAGCGGCCAGCGAGGCAGAAGAACAGCACATCAAGAAGGCCCTGAGTAAATGTGGTTATCCCAGCTGGACTTTTGTCAAAGCTGGAAAGACACCCAAAGAAAGCTCCAGCCGATCCAGGAGAGAAGGACAACCGCTGCCCAGGCGAAAACCTGTGGTGATCCCATATGTGTCAGGAGTATCGGAGCAGTTGAGACGCATTTTTCGAAACACCGGGTCTCTGTGGCTTTTAAACCCCAAAACACGCTGCGCCAAAAACTGGTCCACCCCAAGGATCGGGTCCCCCGACACAAACAGAGTAACATAGTGTACGCTGTTAAGTGCCAGGAGGATTGCCAGGATTTATACATCGGGGAAACCAAACAACCTCTGGCGAAGCGGATGGCACAACACAGAAGAGCTACCTCATCAGGCCAGGACTCTGCAGTCTATTTACACCTACAGGCCAGTGGACACTCTTTCAAGGATGAGGATGTACACATCCTGGACAGGGAGGAACGCTGGTTTGAGCGCGGAGTCAAGGAGGCCATTTACGTGAAAAGGGAAAGACCATCTCTGAATCGAGGAGGGGGCCTAAGGGTACATCTTTCACCATCTTACAACGCTGTGATTGCAGCCATTCCCCAACTCTCTGTGAATGGTACTCATGGCCATTGATCAGTGTTCTTTGATCAGTGGGTTTTGGTCAGTGATTGTTGATCAATGGTCATGGGAATTTGCATAATTATGATTAAGGAACTGACCTCACAGCCCATTGTTCCTTCAGTGGGCTGGTTTCAGTCATTATGCAAATGTCCTGTTTATAAGGTTTGGGGAAACCTGCAGTCAGCTGAGACTGAAGAAGTCACTTGGATGAGTGACGAAACGTTTCTCCCACAAAACGCTACGTCCAGATGAACAGATTCAACTTTTGGAGAGGGAAATGTACAGTTCAAAATCGACAAACTGGCAGACATGACAGTGTCCCACATGGTGAATGTCCATTTAAATAAATGTTATAGAAAGAAAATAAACTTAGGATAGCCAGGACAATTACAGAATGAAATTCCCTCTTTTTCGCAGCTTTTTCTTCTTTTTTCAAAAACTGCAACAGGCAGCACAATATGTGAAAACAGTACCAGAATGTACTGTAGAAAACTGAAACAACAATCATGTTACAACAGTAACCAACATGAAATACATTTTTAAAAAAATGCAAATTCAGGAACTATGGCCAAGCTGCATCGAACCCATGCCCAGGAAACGCAGGTCCACGCACATCCAATGGAGCCACGACGCAGAGGCCAAACAGAGAACGGCACCACAGTCCACAAACAGCGCTGGAGCGGCTCCAGTCGTTGCCATGGAAATGCACCGCCGCGACACTTTGATCCTCCCGACGTCCGCGTCCAGGCCAGTCTGGTCCGTTCCCGCGAAACATGGCGGACATCCACTTCGCCGCGTCGTACCTTTTTACGTACCAATCATCAGCTGCTTGAAGATACTGCACACTGAGGTCCAAGAGAAGATGTTCGGGCGCCATTTTGTAACGTCGGGTTGTGTTTAGTGGTCGAGAGGAGGCGGTAGAAACCTTAGCAGGATAGTAGGAAGAATACACGATCACACTGGTACTAGGAATTCCACAGTGTATCCTTTAATGCACATTCTCTTCTTCAACCATATAAGCCCGGTTGAACGGCTGCAGCTTAACAAACACAATGCGCAGTGTTCGTACAACCCATACGTTGCAAACAAAAAGAAAAACAAAAGAAAGGTCTCTCCTCATGCACTAGCGTGCAAGCACATGTCCAGAGAATCACAGAGAGAGAGAGAGCAGTGGCACAAACTGATGACACCATCAACCCTCGACCTGAGTGTCTTAAAGGGACACCACACCATTGTGACTGTTACAAGCTGATCAAAATAACAGGACGTCAGACAAACTATTAAATTATTAACTTTCTAAAAGGTCAATTCAGAATTTAGATTCTGAGAAGGAATTTAAGATGGTGGTGTCATAAATTTGAAGGAGTAAATGTTAAAAGGAAAATCAATAATGCTGCAGGAAATATGCTTAATTTATACTATTAATATACAGTATATATAAGTATATCATTATCATTTAATATGATAGCAGCCTTAGATCTGTGTGAGTTTTATTTAACGTTCACATGTCCTCCTCTATTTAATATGAACACCTCTGTGTTGACACACCTGCAGATCAAGCAGTTTTTTTTCTTTCTCAGAACAGTTGCAGAGTCGTTGGTGTTAACCACACACACACAGTTCAGCAC
The DNA here is from genome assembly GCA_029532605.1 of Oreochromis grahami. NCBI lineage: Eukaryota > Metazoa > Chordata > Actinopteri > Cichliformes > Cichlidae > Oreochromis > Oreochromis grahami. The sequence continues at coordinate 17,878 of JAQSNX010002807.1, forward strand.
ACACAGCTAGGTGTGAAAATCTACAGACAAACAAACAGACTGGCTGGCTGTTTGTTTGTCTGTCTCTCTCTGCCAGTGGTTGGTTCCCCCACCCGGGGCTGGGTGCTTGGGTGTGTACTGGCTCACTCCCAGCAGCTGCTTGACAGAACCTGGACCCTCTGGCTATGTCAGACCCCAGGGTGTGGGGGCCCTGGGGTCTCAAGGCTCTGGGCTTGGTCTACTCTGGCTGCCAGCGGAGCCTGCATGCTCGTCACCCCGGCCCACCATGGCTTCTTCAGGGGGGCAGGGCTATAGCTCCCCACACCCACTACTAGACACTTATGTGGCCACACACACACGCGCGCACAACCACCAGGTTCTGTGTCTGACATCTGCTTATGTGAGGAAAAGTCTTTGCGGAGTTAACCCACAGAAAGCTGCTGGTCCAGATAACATTTCTGGTAGAGTGCTCAGGGAATGTGCAGACCAGCTGACAGATGTCCTCAATGACATCTTCAACCTCTCGCTGAGCACTGTTGTTGATGCGGCCGAAATATGCGTCCTTCATTTCCCCAGATTTGAAGGATGGGTCGGGTGTATCCTTCGTGGCCCAAACTATCCCAGAATTCATAGCGCGGCCCAGCCAATTACTTTCCAACAATGGCGGCAGCCACTTAGTTTTAATATTACTCTTATTAATCTTTCTGGGTCACAAAATAAACTTTTAAAATATTTTCAGGCGAGAATGTAGCTGTGTAAACTATAAATATCTGCTTGGTTTATCAAGATATCACATATTTGCAAAAGTGCTCTGAAGTTTTCGAAGACGTCTTTTACCCACCAGCTCGATAGCTGACGGGAGGTCGAGGGTCACTAGAGCTGCCGCGAACGATAAACTCCTGGCACATCATTTTCAGATCACCGCGGTCTTTTGCTACTTAGGTTAAAGATGATATATAAGTCACTTAGATAACCTAAAAATTTTATTGTTGGGCTTTTTTCAGTGTTTTATTTGTTCCTGAGTAAATCGGTTTGGCTGAGATTAAAGTTATAGTTTTCACACAGCTGAATAAAGGTCAAACAGAAAACTGATTAAACAGAAGTGTGAGACGGTTGAGAATTTACCCCAGTTTCCAGTTATATTTTAGATACAAAGGATTTTATTAAGGCTGAGGCTTAGTAAGGCTGAGAACGACGAGTCAGCATCAGTGATGGGAATAACGGCATTACAAGTAACGGCGTTACTTTTTTCAGTAACGAGTAATCTAACTAATTACTATTCCTATCGTCACAACGCCGTTACAGTTACTAACAAGAAAATGCGGTCCGTTACTATTTTTCAACAAACAGACGGATAAAGCTGTGTTCAGCTTACCGCATCTTATATCAGCTGCACGGAAGTAGCTGTAAGTAATCTGGACGCTACAGCTTTAAGCAGCTGCGCGCTCCCGCGGACGGCAATCACCATCACTGTCTAGCACAACACCTGGAGCTCAGGGGGCAAAACAATCGCGTGATTGCTGCTGTTTGACTGAGGAAGAATAAAGTAGTCGTGGTAAGTCAATCACATGACCACTTAAAGACAAAGCAACAAGGTGATACATACCAGTTTATAAATTGTGTTGATAGAGAGTCATGATAAACAATATGTACGCGGCGTTTTTTCCTCAATAGTTTCGTCACGTTTACTGACTAAGGACAGTGCTAGCAAGCACTCTGCTTATGAGCAAAAAAAAAAAAAAAACAGAACAGGGGAAGTTTTAGAAGTGAGGGCGAGAGAGAGAGAGAAAGAGAGAGACAGCAGAAAAAGAGAGAGAGCGAGTTTTGAGATGTGAGATTTGTGACGTTTAGCCTGTTTGGAGTGTGTAGTTAATGTGTTGTCTTGTGTAGTTAGTGTGTAGTGTTGTGGATAGTTTTGTGTTGTGTGTCAGAACAATGAGGCGACTGCTGTCTCCAGGTAGAAACAGCAGTGATACACCTGCTGCTGTCAGACCTGCAGGTATCAGACTGTGATGTTCTCCTTTATAGTGGACAGAAAATATTTTTTTGGAGTGGCACAAATAATTTGTGTGGCATCTTATTGAAGAACAGCTGATTGTTCTGTAAATAGTTTGAAATGGTTATTTAAAAAAGGGTAAAAGGTAAATGGATGCAAATAACTTTGTTGTTTGCAAAACTTGTGCATAGGATTTTAAAATTGACAATTAATATTTGCATTTGAAGTTATGAAATATGATTCATTAAACATGTTTGTGGTTGTTACAGTAAAAAATATAACGTTTTCGACTCTGATTTTATGTTTTTGTCTGATTTTGGATCAATTGTGTTAATACAGTATATCAAAATGAAAACATGACTATAAATTCAGACACGTGAGGTTGTGCTGAAAACAATGATACCAAACAAGGCAAAGTAAATAGTTTTTAAAGGTGAAATGTGGAGGGGAAATCAAAAGTAGTTAAAAATGGCCAATTATACCCTGGACCCCAGAGGGTTAAACTTTTTTTTAAGTAACGCAATAGTTACTTTTCAAGTAATTAATTACTTTTAGAATATTGTAACTCAGTTACTTTTTTGAAGAAGTAACTAGCAACTATAATTAATTACTTTTTCTAAGTAACTTGCCCAACAATGGTCAGCATACAGAGAGGAGGCGCAACAGCTAACGGACTGGTGCAGAGTTGTGATGGCAAGCTACAGATAGTAAGCTCCACACCATCACTACTTTAAATATATTTTATTTACTGTCCAACATATTGTCTTCCAATTTTTATATAGCGTGCACACATATTAACACTGCAAGGTCAAAGTTTTGTTTTATGTTATATTAATACGTCTTTGTTTGTTTGAGTTATCTGGGGGTTTGGCCTTCCTGGTTGACAAAATGTGTAGCAAAAGGCTGACTTGAGGTTTTCTGTCAGATGTTATTTTGAGTTTAGGATATTATTAAGTTGCCCTCTTTTATTGGTCTGCCTGTTCATGTTTTTGGCTTTGTTCATTATCTTTCATATTTTAACTAATAAAACACGGTTTTTGAATTAAACACCTGTGTCCTCTATGCCTTGGTTCCTGACAAGGGTCAACAACCTGTCCTTGAATTTGGACAAAACAAACGCGATGATTGATGACTTGGAGAGATTACTCTCCACTTAACATCGATGGATTCTCTGTGGAGGTCATCAAGAGCAACAAATTTCTTTGGTGTCCACCTGGCCTAGAACCTTTCCTGGTCCCTCAATACCAGCTCCATGACCAAGAAGGCCTAACAGCGTCTCTACTTCCTACGGGAGCTGAGAAAAGCCTATCTCCATCCATTCTCACCTTCTGCAGAGGGACTATCAAGAGCATCCTGAGCAGCTGCGTCACTGTCTGGTTTGGTAACTGCACTGTATCAGATCACCATACCCTACAACCTACAACAGATAGTGAGAGCAGCTGAGAAGATCGTTGGAGCCTCTCTTCCCTCCATCACAGAAACTTATAACCCACTCCATCCACAAAGCCACCAGGATTGTGGAGGACCCCACATACCACTCACACACACTCTTCACCCTGCTGCCTTCTGGCAGGAGGTACCAGAGCATTCGGGCCCTCACTACCAGACTATGGAATAGTTTCTTCTCCCAAGCCGTCAGACTCCTGAACACTCAGTGACTGGATTGATACAGGCTCACCTTCATACACATCACTACCAATCATTTATCAGCAGTATCTCACACACACGCACGCATAGACACCAGGCTACTTTTTGCACATTACTCAGTAGTATTGCACAATACTCATACTAATACTTTTGCACATTTCCATTGCACTGTCTTGTATTCTTATTGTCGTGTTCTGTCTAGTGTTGCACTCCCTTGTCTTCTTTTTTTTGGCACTTTTACATAGTCCTGTGTTTGTCTGTTTAATGTCATATCAGAACCAGAATCAGAAATACTTTATTTATCCCCAAGGAGCAATTAACATACAACAGAGCAGCATAACGTTGAAGATAAGAACAACAAGAGAATAAGAACAGGCAATAAGAGTGAGATAATAATGTTGCACCATTATCATATGTAGCACCAGGGTCTCGAGGAACGTTGTCCCTTTTCACTGTGTACTGTACCACTGTACATGGTTGAAATGACAATAAAAGCCACTACTTCACTTGAAGTGGACTGATATAGCAAAAGCCGTAAAGGTCCACTTAAAATAAACCTGCTAGGCATTTTGTTTGGCATTCAGACAATTCTGATTGCTACACGGTCGGACAGGACAGGGAAAAAAAAATTAACACCCCTCTGTTAACATTAAATCTTCTTTAATGTCTCCATCCAACTCGGTGTCTCTGACTCCTCCCACTACAACACTGAACAAACCAAGAGCACCAAACGCTGCAGTTCCTCTAATGTCCACTTGATGTTTGCAAAGTGAGTCCGTCTCCATAGACCAGGGGTCCCCAATCTCAGTCCACGAGGGCCGGTGTCCCTGCAGGTTTTAGATGTGTCCTTGATCCATCACAGCTGATTTAAATGGATAAATTACCTCCTCAACATGTCTTGAAGTTCTCCAGAGGCCTGATAATGAGCTAATCATGTGATTCAGGTGTGTTGACCCAGGGTGAGATCTAAAACCTGCAGGGACACCGGCCCTCGTGGACTGAGATTGAGGACCCCTGCCATAGACGCTCATGTGAACATGTTACATATTACAGCAGAAATAAACATATATTCAACTTGCCATAAAATATAAATTTGGTCTCTATAGCTAACCCTCCCCTTCAGAAGAACTGTACATGAGGTGAATGTTTTCATAACTTGCCTGTTTAAATGTTATTAAGCCTTAAAGTTTGCATTATTATTAATTGTGTGGCCTCTTTGTATCTGTCAGCTGTCAGTAAGGCCTGGTTACTGAGATTTAAGTATCTCATTTGAAAGTTACTGAGCACTAATTAGCAGTGCCTTTCTGTTTGTCCCATACAGTCTATGGAAGAATCTTAATCACCAAGCTAGCTAGCATTTGCTGACAACTTAAGTCTATCAAAATAGACTCTCCCCAGGCTATAAAGATTAACACAATGCTGTTAAAAATATTAACTTTAAGGCTTGAAAGTGCACAGTTGTAGAAACCAGTGGATGAAGTCATGGTGCCTTTTTTCCACTTTGATATATAGTCTCTACTAATATCACATGTCACTGAAAGTGTTTTGAACCTTTAAATTCATCAGTGGCTCATTTCTTACTCAGACTCCATATTTATTCTTACAGCACTGTGTCATAGTTTTCCACTCAGGATTTTTCTGTACTCTCATCAAATGTCCAAGTTTCAGTTAAGTGATACCATTTCATAAACATACTGTTTTCTTTTTCCAAAGGTTCCTCATTATTACCTCTGCTCTGGTTCACAGGCTGCTGTCTGCGATGTGATACTTGGATGCCAGTGTATGTGACATCATCTCCTGCAGCTTTATCTGGATCTGATGAAATTTAACAGAAATAAAATGTATAACAACGTAAATGTTATTTGAATGGACAGAGAGCATTAACACTGATACATCTAATAATGATAAATGTGTAGATTATTCAATACAAGAAAAACATGAAAGATCAGGAAGTCTGAGTCTCACCTTCAGGTTTCCTGTGAACACATCTTCTCACCATCAGAACCAGTAACACCAGTAGAACCACAACACAGACTGATCCAACACATGACAACACAGAGAGAACAGGAGGAGAGAGTGATGGAGGAAGAGTGATGGAGGTGGAACCAGGAGGAGGTGTGGATGTAGGTGGAGGTGTGGATGTAGGTGGAGGTGTGGTGGTGTGTTTGTCTAAAATAAAGCAAACACAGTCATTAAGTTGTCGTCACATTGTGAATGTTGAAAGCTGCAGAAACACAGACAGGTGAGTGTGTCACCTGTGACAGTGATCCAGCTGGATGGAGACTCTCCATGACCGCTGATGTCACACTTGTAGAGGCCTTCATCAGACCTGGAAACATGCTGGATGGTCATGTGACCTGTAGGCTGCTTCCTGATGAGGGAGCCATCTTTATAGAAAGCAGCTGGGAGGTTGGAGGGAGTGGTCTTTGTTTTACAGAGCAGAGTGACGTCATCTCCCTCCATCACAGGGAGGACAGGACTCTGCAGGATCACTGATCCACCTCAACACAGAGACAAACTACAGCATTTCATCCATTTACACACAGCTTCATCAACACTAACTCCACACACTCAGCTTACCAGTGACTGTCAGGTTAACCATGTTACTGATGGGACCCTCTCTGGACTCACACCAGTAAACTCCACTGTCCTGAGGCATGATCATAGTGGTGTGACAGGAAGAACTATTTAATCTTTCCCCACCCATCTCCACACTGAGTCCTCTGTTGTTTGCTTGTGTTTCTCCTCAGAGTCCATCCAGCAGAGCTGTCGTCCTCCTCACAGCTCAGAGACACAAAGTCTCCTTCAAAGAACTGAGAGCTGCTGGGACTCACAGTCAGACGAGCTGTGAGGGTTAAAATGAAAAATTGATGATCTGTTAGACTTTACATTCTGAAACATGAACCCAATCAGGTCATATCAGTGAGCATTTCTCAGGTTTAAACTGTGACAGAAGAAGGTTACTGACCTTGGTTTGTTGTGCAGCTCAGCAGTGAGATCAGAACTAAAGAGAAATGACACTCAGGTTGATTTGACATAAACACACAAAGGTGATCACTCAGAACAACTTTGTATTATTTGATGTTTCCCTCTAAGACACAAACATCAAACTCTCCATGTTGTGTCACCTACAGCCCACTTAAACCAGGTCAGCAAAAAATGAACAGGATTTCACTTTTCAAATCTCAATGAAAATTAAAACTAATAATAATTGCATTTATATTGCATTTTCATAACAATCAAAGCGCTTTACAATTCCATTATTCATTCACTCTCACATTCACACACTGGTGTAGGCAAGCTACAGTTGTAGTCACAGCTGCTTTGGGGCAGACTGACAGAAGCGATATGCCATATTGTCCCCTCTGGCCAACACCAGTAGGCAGCAGCTGAAGTGTCTTGTATCTTGCCCAAGGACACAACAACCAAGACACACAGAGCAGGGGATCAAACCGGTAACCTTCTGGTTACAAGATGAGCTTCCCAACCCCCTGAACCACAGTCGCCCATCACATCATTTCATGCTTCATGAGCTGCTTCTGTAGTTACTGTAGAACAAGGAAGTACTTAAAATTACATTATAGTTACACTGAATACATACAAACTAGTACTAAACTAAGGTCTGTCCTCTGCTCTGTTCATACAAACACCAACATTTTATTTCAGCTTTTCACTCATAAATTCATCAGTAACTCTGTTAAACTTCAGACCTGCAGTTGGTCCTCGTGGTGTTTTGAACTTGAATTCAGCCTGATTTGTTTTTCATGTCTTCTCCTCCATCATCAGTTATCAGGAGAGCAGACAGTCAAAGTACAAGAATTCAAACAAACACAGAGATTCTACTTACAGAGCAGACACAGCACAGATGTTTCCTTCATCGTCCTTCTCACTCATTTCAGCTTTTTTTCATTTCTGTCACTGACACCAAGTAAAGCCCGCCCTCTTCCTCTGAGTCTGTTTCTTCCTCTATTTGTGGTGGATTTCTAACCTCTTAATGATTCATGTGATACATTTATTCCAGAATATGAACTTAGACACTCTGTAGTTCCTCTTTTGTTGCAAAACATTTAAAATTAAGTTCCATTTTAAATGTAACACACAGAAACACATAAAACCTTTTGTGCTTTCAAAAGTTAAGAAACCAGCAACATTGTTTTGACATAATTTGAGGTTAACTGAGATGATTACATGATATTTGAGTTTCTCTGTGATAATCGATAAAGCACATCCTGACATTTATGACTTCATTGACAACAAATCAATTCAAAAACATCTTTTAAAACATCGACTCCACTTCAGTCTGCTGTCAGTGTTGCAGCTCAGTTAATGAAACAAACTACAACCATGTTCATTTAGTGGACGTCCCCCTGAGGCAGCATGTTGATGCTGTTGTCTGACTGGAAGAAGGTTCTGGGTTTGAATCCAGCCTCCATCTTTCTGTGTGGGGTCTGCATGGTTGTTTCTGGGCACTCTGATTCTCCCACAGTCCACAGTCAGGCAGTTACATTAACCTGTGAATGTTTGTGTGTCTGTGTTAGACACAAGACTGATAGGAGACATGTGCAGAGTTTATCTGCTTGTTAACCTGTGATAGCTGGAATATAATTAACACCATCCTCACACATGGTTTATATATGGCCACTAGAGGGAGATGTTGGACTTTAATATAACACAAGAAGACCATCAGTCTTTCATATTTTGTTGTCATGGTCATCAGATTTTGTGTATTAAACTCTTGGTGTTAATATGAGTTCTGTTTGCTTTTTATTGTTTCTGTTTAAAATGTTTTATAACTGTAGAAAATGTTGAGTGTCTGAGCAGAGGAGCGCTGCGCCATAAACACTCAAATATTGTACCAACACACTTTGTTGGTGGACACAGGCTGAAGCTGGTCAGGAACCAGTTACATAACCTGGCCCTCTGTCAGACCATGAAGAGCTCAGCACACACAGAAACATACAGTGTGTCAGCACTGAGATCAGCTCATCTCCACCTGCAGGTGATGCTCCTCACAGCTGCTGCTCGTAGTCTTTCTCCACACTATCACAGGAAGACTGTTTCATCGCTGTGTCGGCTACATATCAGTCAACTCCAGCTTCTCCTCCTGCACCATCTACAGATTTAACCCCTTCAGTGAATGTTGGGAATTCCCTTTCTCTACATTTCACAGCTCTGATGTTTCAGGTCTCGGTGTGTCACTCCTCAGACGGAGGTTGTTTCATAATCTTTCTGTGGTTTTATGAAACAATAAGGAAGAAAAACTGATTGTTTCACAGTTGTGGGTAGTTTCACACTGTGTTATCAGGCTGCTGAGGATGTTTGTCTGAGTGTTTGTGTTATCAATCATTGCTGCTGCAGCGTGGTGCTGATGCAGGCCTCACACTGTCACAGGAAGGAGGAAGTGAAACTGACACAGACGCTAAAACCTTCTTGTTACAGCGTTTGTCTCGTCTGCTGGGGATGAAGAATCATTACACAACACTGAGAAGTGATTTTATATCACAACAGATGGAAAAGTGTTGCATTGGAGCGCTTTCATAATCAATGTGACCTTTTGGCCCATGAGGTCAGCTCATCATCGCCCCCTGTTGGTTATTTTGTGAGCTGAGGTTTAATGCAGGTCACACAAAAGGCTGGAAGTTTAAATAAGAAGGAATAAACATCGTGAAAGAGAAATGAAATGTTGAATTAAGTCAAACATAAACTTGTTTTTTAACAAGAAAATCCCCTGACGGTAGACTTTGTTTTAAAGCCAATAATATCACAGCAGTTGTTTGAAATTTATATTCAGTGTTTTCAGAGAACCTGAAAGCACATGAAGAGCTCAGATTTAGTGTTTATTAACTTTTATTTCTTTATTCTTTGCTTGTTTGTTTTTTCTTTCACAGTAAAAAGTGTCCCACTAAGTGTCCACCTTCTTATTAATTCATACAGGTTCCAGGTTCACCGCCTCCATCCAGAAAACAATGACCGAGAGTCAAGTGGTGTGTCAGTGTGGTTTACTAATAAAGAGAACATGAATTACAAAGTAGAACAGAACTGCAAATTAATAATGCAAAACACCACCATACATACATTACACAACATCACATGGGGTAGACAGGTCAGAGAGGTATAACAATGGAAAATGCACAACATGAGGAAAGACGAGGAGAAAAAAGAACTTCCCCCAGACTGAGCTCCAACAGGGAGATCAGCTTGAGAACAGAAAAATCACCTCAGCACATGATGCGTATGAGTGTGTGTGTTCCGTGTTCAACCGAGAGACAGTCGATCAACACGGATGGCCTTGAAGGAGGTATAAAGAGCTCTGACAACAATCCTGTTATCATGGAGAATTCTATTGTTCCAGTCTGCTTCGACCTTGGCAGGCCTTCAGCTGGCGCCAGTGGGATAGCCACATGAGTGAAGATGGTGAATGTTTGGGTTTAGTGCAAACAACTGCATCCAATTTTTACAGCTGGTCTAATGTCCATCACTGGTCACCAATTCTTCAATTGCCGTTGTTCTTCTCCAAGATCTTATCCATACTGCGTTTAAAGCACAGTCTGAGCACTCGCAGCCCTGCCCATCGTCTATCATGTTGGCCAGCCTTGTGGGATTTTGAACAGCTGTAGCTGTTTCTTGTACTTTGATAAGCCTGGTCCGAGCCAGCTCCAATCAGCCAGAACTCTGTTATCGTGGTTCCGAATTGGTAGATGTCGTTCAATGTCCTCCATCGACAGTGTCGCCAGACACACAACGCAACCAACCATCGAGTAGAAAGCGAGACTATGCAAAAGACATGAGAAGCCAAGCAGGAAAGATAAGGGAGAAGGAGAAAAGTGCGACCGCCTCCATCAAGAGCCAAATGTGAAAACACATTTTAGTTTTTAATAAATAACCTGCTTTGACATCTGCTGCATGTTAGATGCATGAAGGAGCGTTTCCACCAGTCCTTCCTCCCTGCAGCTGTCAGACTGTACAATCAAAACTTCTCCCAACAAACATAGATGTTTACATCAGCACTGTAACAACTTCTACTGTTATAACTGCACATTACTTTTCTCAGTTCATATATACACTAACTTACTGGAAGTTACATGTCTACTTTTTAATGCACAGGTACAATACACAGTCTGCACTTTTCTAATTATTCTAAATATTCTTAACTATTTAAACATTTTTCAGTATCCTGCTCTGTTTGCACACTATCTGTACTCTAATTTATTGTACTCTAATTTTAACGACTGTACTCTGCTTTGGTAACTATTGTCCATGATGTAAATATGTAAAAATTGTGTTTCTGTTCTGTGTCCTGTTCTGTTTGTATATGGTAAATGGTAAATGGCCTGTATTTATATAGCGCTTTTCTAGTCCCTAAGGACCCCAAAGCGCTTTACATATCCAGACATCCACCCATTCACACACCCATTCACACACTGGTGATGGTAAGCTACATTGTAGCCACAGCCACCCTGGGGCGCACTGACATGGGTGAGGCTGCCGAACACTGGCGCCACCGGGCCCTCTGACCACCACCAGTAGGCAATGGGTGAAGTGTCTTGCCCAAGGACACAACGACCGAGACTGTCCAAGTATATGTGTGTTTTTAATGCACAATTAAAGGATTATTCTATTCTATTCTAAAAGAGAAATACCACAGAGGGTTGGTTAGAAGGAGGAGGATGCTGGGATGGAGGCTGTTGAGTCACTATGGAGACCACTAAAGGGAACATCCAAAAGAAACAGAAGAAATTCAAAGACAACTGAGGTTACTGTAAAAATATCAGAAACATGATTCACAGCGAAGTATTTCCTTTGGATGGCAGACTAACACTGGTTTCTTGTTCTTTTTTTCATTTATAAAGCAGCTGCTCTGCTGTAACACTCAGTGTTACCAGTAGATGGCAGCAGATTTATACTGAGCTTCTCCTCCAGGAAGAGAAATGAATTTAAAAAAACCTTTTAAATGACGACCATGTGGTGACAGCAGCTGGTGTTTCTCTTCCTTCACTGGTAATTGTAAAATTTTAATTAGGCTTTTTTGTTTTGAATGAATCAATACAAAATGGAGAAAAAACTAGTTTCTACTTGTTAAAACATTTAAGCTGCTACCAGAAACTGACAACTTTTAAATCTGTTTTTTCTTTTTTTCATGCCAGCTGCTTCCTGGCATATTTATTGTTGAGTAAGGAAGCAAAACTCTTCAGCATCAAACACACAGTGATGGTTTTTCAGCAAAGCACACTTTAAGTAAAATATAGAATACATCGTTCAACTTGTATGAGTTGAATTAAGAGGATGTAAAAAAGAAACAAACAACAACTCTGTAACATGTGGACGTCCTCTGGTCTGAGGTGCTGGGGGGACCAGTTAGAGACCAGCAGCTGTACATCAGTGGTTGGACTGGTGGACTACTTCAGTGAAGAGTAGACGACGTCTGGCTCTGGTTTAAAGTCTGAACACAAACACACACAGTTCAAACAACAGGAAACACGATTACAAGCTTTGTAGTTCAATCAGGACCTCCAGTCTCCACCTCTCTGCATCACACACAGTCCCAGTTCAGACTTTACTTGGAACCAATTCAGATACAAATCACACTTTAGGTGCATCTTTGATTCATTGAACTCAAGCCTGGAGCCCACAGAGGTGTAACTATTCATTAATCAACTACATTAAATCACATTTTAAAAAGTCAATGATTTGCTGCTTCCAGCTTCTCTCTCTCATATTTAAGCAAAGTTTCTATTTTATTATTAGAGAGTTGTATTTTATGTGTAAATGTAGTCAGAAATTACTGCACAGATGACTTTAAGTCATGTTGAACATTTTAATTAAAAACTGGATGCCTGTACTGGTCATAAAGTTAAATATGAAACACTGTGATCATCATCTTAGTTTCACAGCACAAAGAGGGACAACCATCCACTTTAGAACAGCAGGTGGAGGAGCACACGTTCTTTAGTCCTGTAGCTCTGCTGCTGCTATCTAACAGCAGCAGGCTTACTTCAGACAATGAATGACTACATTCTTTTTCACTTGTCAAGAATTTCTTAATTAATGTGCTCCAAGTGTTGGCAAAAAATAACTCTGCCTGCTTTGCTTGAATGGGAAAACTTACTGCTGTTAGTTTTTAATATCTGTGGGATATTTTTTATTTTGTTATCTAATCAAACAAAAATTGACATTTTCTAAGTACATCAAGTCCTGCATAGGGATGGGTACCGGTATCTGACATAAACGGTAGTAACCAGACCGAAAAGCAGTGCACATTTTGGTGCTTTATTTCGGCGCTTGTTTTTCCTGAGATGTCACACACTTTGGATTCTAGCCAATCATTTTACGTTTCCGAGGATAGTAGGAGGGTCCAGGTACGTACGTTCTTTTAGAGCAGAGCTACAGATGAAAAATGCCCAAGGCGAAGCGGTCAAAAGTCTGGCTGTACTTCACAGCAAAAGATGCAAACTCAGCAGCCTGCAACAAGTGCTTTAAGGTGATACTGTGCAAAGGAGGTAACACCTCGAATCTGATGAAACACCTGGCGACGTATAGCATTTTGTTAAAAGCCGAGAAATGCACTGTTTTGATAGCTTGCTGTGAGACCTCACACCGAGCACATCTACTGCAGGTGTGGTGCCTGTTATCGGACCCGGAGTTAGCAACAACCCCCAAGAACCCGAAGAGTAGAGTCCTGGCCCCTAGCCCTGCCAGTGTAGCAGAAATGATGACGGATGATGATGGCAGCAGCAGCCGTTCTTCTCTGCGTGAGTAGCTTCATGTTGTTCGTGTGCAATTTACGTTGAGTAAGCTAACCACGTTATTAAATTAATGCATGTAAGGTGAACTAGCAAACACCGTCGTAGTTACATGCGGCTGTCTTCTTGTTTGATGGCAGATACTCCCTTCACCCTGGCCAAAAAGGCTAAAATGACCAAAGAAAACGTGGAAAACAGCTAAACATGAGAGGTTTTTGGACAAATTTTGTGTTTTTTCCATTGTTTAAGCACTGCTTCCAGCCAAGAGTGATACCATATATGCCCTATAGCTGCAGAAAAGGCTAACATATTTGAAATAATCCTTCTTTATCTGATACTGGACCTCGGTGCAGTGTAACAGCAGTCTGGCGAGGAAGGAGCGACTACCAGGTCCAGCGAGCGTGTGGTGTGGGGGTTAGCCAAATAACCCGAAGCCAGTCGGTTACATCCAATAACAGATCTTTATTCGCTGTCAGCAACATTACACCTTATGAGCCAGGTCTCCATGGCTGTACTCGTTTTGGCATACACGCCCGGAGATTGGTATCACCGGTGCCAGCTTGTTACAACAGTACGGTGTTGTTTTAGAAAAAGGAACGCGAGCAGCATGGAATGGCTGCCGCTAACAACACACACCCACTAGGAGACTCTCACAGCTATTACAATAGTAGGGCATCCCCCTCTAGTGGTGCTATAATCCAAAAGGGTTGTTACAGCAGCGCCTCAGCTCATCCTCTGTGTGAAACCAGATGTTTCATCATTTGTAATGATCAGAGCTGTGTATTGTATATAATGTATAAATGGTAAAATGGTAAATGGCCTGCATTTGTATAGCGCTTTACTCAGTCCCTAAGGACCCCAAAGCGCTTTACACTACATTCAGTCATTCACCCATTCACGCACACATTCACACACTGGCAATGGCAAGCTACGTTGTAGCTGACAGAGGAGAGGCTGCCGGACACTGGCGCCACCGGGCCCTCTGACCACCACCAGTAGGCAAACATGGGGTTAGTATCTTGCCCAAGTAGTCCTGTAGTCCAAGGATATTTGGCATGCAGCCAGGAGGCAGCCTGGGATCGAACCACCGACCTTCTGATTAGTGGCTGACCTGCTCTGCCACCTGAGCTACAGCCACCCACATACTGTATATTCAGCTGCTCATATTCTGCTTCTCCTTTAAAGAAGAAAAATAAGCTGTTTTATAAAAACAGCTTCTTTCTGACAGAGATGAGTCTTAACATGATTCACTTAGCATAGCTTAATGGCTGAAACTTGCATTAATAATAAGTAGCAGCTGTACCTCTGCTCTTCTTTGGTTTGATGACTGTTTTTCCATAAGTGACGTCTTCAGTTCTCACTGCTGAGTCAACTGCAGCTGGATCAGTCTCTGCACAGTAAAACATAGAAATATAAATGGAGATACGGCAACAACTGAATCAGTACAGCCAATATTCCCTCTAACCTGTGCACGTGCGCAATTGCGCACTGCTGGCACGGTCTCGAATAAGTCTTCGAATTGCTGTTGCGGCCAGCGCTGAGAAGGCCATCGGGCAGCGAAGAGGTACCTTCAAGGAACTTTGGATTCAAGATCAAACATGGCAGCTAGTCGATGAACGACGAAGAGCAAAAATCGCCCGGGATCAGACGACATCAAATGAACAACAGCAAGCCGCAGAGGAGCAGTACCGACGCCTTGATCGGCAGGTGAAGCGAAGCTGTCGAAGGGATAAACGCGAATGGGTCGAGCGGAAAGCAGAGGAAGCACAGGAAGCTGCTGATCGGAATGATACGAGAATGTTATTCCGGATCGTGCTTGACCTCACTGGCACCTTTTTGGGTCAAGGAGTGCCAATTAAAAGCAGAGATGGCAGACCTCTCGTGACGCAGGAAGACCAAGATAAGCGCTGGGTAGAACACTTCAAAGATCTCCTGAATCAACCCGCCCCAGACATGCCCTTGTTGGACAATGACTTAGCTGAAAATGATGAACTCGTTGTGGACACTGGCCCCTTCACTATGGATGAGACAAAGGCGCCAATTAAGTCTCTCAAGAGTGGAAAGGCAGCCGGCGCCGACGAAATCACTGCGGAATTCCTGAAGTACGCCGACCCCGTTCTGGTCAGAGCTTTGACAACTCTGGTCAACAAATGCTGGGAAAGAGGCGAAGTACTCGGCGACTGGACGAGAGGTACCATCGTGAAACTCCCAAACAAGGGTGATCTGTCACACTGCAATAACTGGCGTGGCATCACCCTCCTCTCCATCCCAGGGAAGGTGTTCGGAAAGGTATTACTTCGGCAACTATTGAGAACAGTGGTCAACCGTCTTCCAACAACGTTGTCTTCGACGGCTACTCAAGATCACATATCGGGATCGCGTGACCAATGAAGAAGTATTTCGCCGTGCGGGAGTAGAGCTGCTCCATGTCCAAGTCACCAGGCTTCGGTTCAGATTTGCCGGTCACATCCTTTGGCTACCGGACCCAAGACCTGCCTGTGTCGCGGTTCTGTGGAACCCGAAGAATGGAAAGAGACAGCGAGGAAGACCTAAAATAACATGGAGGAGGACTTTCCTTGAAGATTTACGTTCAGTCGAGCTGTCATGGGATGAAGCAACAACTGCCGCGATAGACCGAGTTCGATGGCGTTCTCTTGTCGCCCAATGCGCCGATCGGCGCAGAAGGATCTAAGTCCAAGGCACGGTCTCTGCACACAGAAACATTTAGTTTAACATGACATTTAAAATGTACCATGTCGACCAATCAAAAAATGATATGGCAACAGGACATTTAGTTGTTTAGGAAGGGGGAAGTTTTAGGAGTGACAGCGGTGTTTTGAGTTTTGAGAGATTTGGAACGTTTAGCGTGTTTGGAGTCTAACATTAGTGTGTTGTCTTGTGTAGTTAGTGTGTAGTGTAGTTGATAGTTTTGTTGTGTGTGTCAGAACAATGAGGCGACTGCTGAATGTTACAGGTGTTACAGGAGTGATACATCTCCTGTTGTCAGGCCTGCAGGTATCAGGCTGTTGTTCTCCTTTATCTCATAGTGGACAGACATTATTTTTTGAGTGGCACAAATAATTTGTATGGCGTCAGATTTGATTAAAACAGCTGATTGTTCTGTAAATAGTTTGAAATGTTTATTTTAAAAAACACTTTGGCTGCATTTATAGGTAAACAGCTGCAAAAAACTTTGTTGTTTGCAAAACTCAGTAACTTTTTTGAATAAATAACTATATAATTAATTGCCCAACATTGGTCATTATGTGCTGTATTTACCACAGACTCATAATACAAGTCAGAGCTTTATAAAAAATAAAATAAAAAAAGTAAGTTGTGTTTTCGAAATTGGAGTTCAAGTTATTCTTACTTCCAATAGTCTTAACATACTACACAGGTCATGAACAAGATTTTTTTAATTTTCATTGTAAGTGGGCTAAAGCAGTTAATTAAAAGTAGTCTAATATGAATGTAAATGCTGTAGTTTGATTATTTTAATAAACCATGTAACTTGGATGGATTTGATGCTGGCGTGACCACAGTGCACACGTCTGATGTCGCTCACAGTGGTCCAAGGGATCGTTCAGGGAGTTTTTATGTTCAGTCTCAACTGTTACGAAGATGATGTGCAGTTAATAAGTGCAAGAAATATTCATATTGGAAAAGAAAATTGTGAGAGAATCGTGATCTCAATTCTAAGCAAAAAAAAAATCGTGACTCTCATTTTATGCAAAATCGTGCAGCCCTATGTATTTGTATCAACAAATTCCCATCAGGATGCACTCGGTGCATTAGAGTATCCCCTCAGACCTCTACAGCTGTGCTCTGCCCCCTGCTCCTTACTTTCTACTCATACGACTGCAGCCAGCATCACATTCATCAGATTTTCAGTTGACTCACGGTGGTGGGGCTCATTTCTGGGGCCAATGAGTCCGCCTAGCGACTGTCTCAGTGTTTCAGAAAAAACAACTTACTCCCGAAAATGCCCAGGACACGAGAACTGATCAATGACTTCATTGTAATTTAGCATTTAATTATCAGTGTGAACTGCATAGAGAGGGTCACAGACATCCAGTTTCTGTGATTTTAGAACAACAAGGGCCTAAACTTCTGCCGTCTTAATCACAGAAGTATGAAGGGGCATTACATGAACGTGCTCTGTGTAAATAAGGGGTTGTGCAATTTGGGAAAATTTGGTAGGATGTAGTTTTTGTTTGTAAAGTTCGTCTATAGTTTTCATGACTATTGTGATTGATCGTTGCACTGCTGAGTGGTGGATTGTTTTAAGGACTGATGGGGTTTCACAGTGTTTTTCTCCTCTTAACACCTCTGCTGTGAACCAACGAGTGACTGGATATAACTACAACGTGTTTCTGTGAAAAACAAAGGTTTCTTCAACTGAGCTGCCAACTTTGTTCAAGACTTTACCGCAGAGATTAGATTAGATACAGAAGATATAATAGAAATAAATAGGAATAACAGTTAATATTGTGATGCACAGTGATTATTGCACAGCTGAATATAAAAAAATATTGCATGCTAATGTTTAGCTTCAAGCTGTAGAAGTGAAGAAGAGCAGCTTTACCTCTCGTGTGTGATCGCTTTTTCTTGTCTTTGATGATTTTTCCATAAGTGACGTCTTCAGTTCTCACTGCACAGTAAAACACACACAGAGGACGTTACTGAAGACAGAACAGCTGAAACATTACAGCTATGATGGAACATTTTTATTATCAGTAATGTTACAGATAATAATCACACACACACACACACACACCAGTGTGACTGCCACACCTGGTATCTCTGGATCAATAACTTGCTGTCAACACCCACAGTGGGTCAGAGTGGGCCAACACAGCTCTGCAGCTCTCAGCCTCAAATATATATATATATATATATATATATTTTGTATATATATATATATGCCAAGAGTGAACGAGACATCGATTCACTGATCCACACTACCAGGCTATACAGCAATGACATTGGAATGTCATTCGGGCTGGAGAAGTGTAGTCGGATGGTAACAAAGAGAGGGAAGGCAGTCAGAACTGAGGGGATTGAACTACCAGAAGGCAACATTGCAGACATAGAGGACAGTTACAAGTACCCGGGGATCCCGCAGGTGAATGGGAACCATGAAGAGACCGCTAGGAAAGCTGCAACCACCAAGTACGTGCAGAGGGTCAGGCAAGTCCTGAGGAGTCAGCTGAACGGTAAGAACAAGATCCGGGCCATCAACACCTACGCCCTGCCCGTGATCAGGTACCCTGCTGGGGTAATAGGCTGGCCAAAGGAGGAGATAGAAGCCACTGACATAAAGACAAGAAAGCTCCTTACCATGCATGGAGGGTTTCACCCCAAGTCCAGCACCCTGAGGTTGTACGCTAAGCGGAAGGAAGGGGGCCGGGGACTGGTGAGTGTCAGCACCACAGTCCAGGATGAGACAAGAAACATCCACGAATACGTCACGAAGATGGCCCCAACTGACAGTGTGCTCAGTGAATACCTCAGGCAGCAGAAACCCAAGAAAGAGGAGGAAGGCGAGGAACCATCATGGAAGGACAGGCCCCTGCACGGTATGTACCACCGGCAGATGGAGGAGGTGGCTGATATACAGAAATCCTACCAGTGGCTGGACAAAGCTGGACTGAAAGACAGCACAGAGGCACTAATCATGGCAGCACAAGAACAAGCTCTGAGTACAAGATCCATAGAGGCTGGGGTCTATCACACCAGGCAAGACCCCAGGTGCAGGCTGTGTAAAGATGCCCCAGAGACAATCCAGCACATAACAGCAGGGTGCAAGATGCTAGCATGCAAGGCATATATGGAAGTGGCCACCAAGTGGCCGGCATAGTGTACAGGAACATCTGTGCCGAGTATAACCTGGAAGTCCCGAGGTCAAAATGGGAGATGCCCCCAAGGGTGATGGAGAATGACCGAGCTAAGATCCTGTGGGACTTCCAGATGCAGACGGACAAAATGGTGGTGGCTAACCAACCGGACATAGTGGTGGTAGACAAACAGAAGAAGACGGCTGTAGTGATCGATGTAGCGGTTCCGAATGACAGCAATATCAGGAAGAAGGAACACGAGAAGCTGGAGAAATACCAAGGGCTCAGAGAAGAGCTCGAGAGGATGTGGAGGGTGAAGGTAACGGTGGTCCCCGTGGTAATCGGAGCACTAGGTGCGGTGACTCCCAAGCTAGGCGAGTGGCTCCAGCAGATCCCGGGAACAACATCGGAGATCTCTGTCCAGAAGAGCGCAGTCCTGGGAACAGCTAAGATACTGCGCAGGACCCTCAAGCTCCCAGGCCTCTGGTGGAGGACCCGAGCTTGAAGGATAGACCGCCCGCAGGGGCGTGCTGGGTGTTATATAAAAAATATATATATATATATATATATATATATATATATATATATATATATATATATATATATATATATATATATATATATATATATATATATATATATATATGTATATACATGTATATATATATGTATGTACTGGATGAAGGGCTGGGTATACAAGTCTGGCCTAAGTCTTCGGTCAGAAAGACTGCAGCAGTCCAGGGGTTTAGTTTACTGTCTTTAATTACATTCCACAGAAGAACTGGTTACAAACGGGCTGGCCATGTTTAATCCAAATGGGGTGCAGCCAGATATGAACTTATAGTTGTAGCAGATGCAGGATATGTGACTATAAGCATGGTTGTTAACGCAAACGGAATCACACAAACTGCGTTACAACTGCCATGCTCTGCTACTGCTCCTTTTGTCTCCCACTCTCCCTCTGTGTGATGCGCACATGACCACTGATGCGCTCATTTGGGTGTGCTTGATTCTTGCCTCGAGACATCCTGAGGCCGAGTCAGCAGGGAATTTGCACCCTGATGACACCACAGTGTCCAGGACAAACGACCTGATCACTGACTTCAAGAAGTAAAGTAACAGACAGCTGGAACCACGAGGAGAGGGTCAGGACTTCCTGTTTCTGAAAATTTACTTCAAGCAGAAATGACCCAGGGTCTAAACACCACAGATCTGGTTAAGATGACACAGCAGAGACTTTCCTCAGGGTCCTCAAGAAGATCCATACTGTTGCTCCACATGTTAGCATGTTGCTTCTGTGTGTGGTTTTGCTGTTGCACAGAAAAAGGAGCTCCAGAGTGTTACTGGATGCCCTCTCCCAACTCTGGAGGACCTGCATAGTTTCTGCTGCCTCATAAAGTCTATTATCATCATCATGGTTTCATCGGACTGTGCTCATGTTTGAACTGTTACCATCAGGCAGACAGAACAGAACGATTAAAACAAGGACAAACAGACTGGAAAACGGTTTTTATTGCAGAGCTGTGTCACCAGTCAATGCTGCAATGTCCACATGAATGAGCTCTGTGCACTAAGGAGCTGTGCAGTTTGGGAGAGCATAGAAAGTTTGCTTTAGTCTTTGTTCATTAGTTTTTATCCATTATATAGTTTACATAGTTTTTAAATAGTTTCCATGATGCTGAGGTTGCACTTGTGTTGGAGGAGGCTGGGGGAGTATTTGGGGTTTCACTGTTTTTTTCTCCTCTTTGCACCTCTGCTGTGAACCACAAACACCTTCTTGCACTTTTATTAACTGAAGCAGTTTGTGCTGCAGCTGGTATCAGACTAATGCTGGGCTCCAGACACTTCACAGCCAAAGGAGAGAAAAATAAAGGATTTATTTTGGTTCTTAGGGCCGTTCAGGTATCAGTAGCAAACTGATGTCCTCATAAAACACTTTCATTTATAGAGCCTGGTCACTGCTCTGTGTTTGGATTATTTAGTGAGTCACAAATACACAGCAGTGACAGGACAGATTTAAAGTTTACACTTTTACTGCTGTTTACATTCAGTGCTGCTGTCTTGGATTACTAACTCAGGGGAAGTTGGTGCTCCAACTTTCTGGGTGGGAAATTTAAGTTGAGCTTCATGTTCCACAAAAAATCTGAGATGAGAACAATTCACAGCTCAGCCAATCAGTGAAAGGACAGAACTGTGAGGTGTCTGCGCTAAAAGCAAAGCCGCCATCTTCTTTCAGTGCAGACTGACACACTAACCACAAGGAAGAAAGCCGACATGTTCTCATCAGTGTTGTCAGACTCATACCATAACACCTTTACTTATAAAGCACTTTAAAATAGATCAGGGTTCACAAAGCTGTTCATATACAAAAAGCATAAACAGAAAATAAAATCAAACATGTTCAAAATAGAGAATTAGAAAAAAATATTAGAGTCAGCCTCTTAAAAATGTGTAGAATTTTAAACTCAGAAAGAGACAAGGTCTGTCTACCATGAAAGGGCAGATCATTGCACAACTTTGGAGCAGCTACAGTCACACGGTCACCTCTAAATTTATGCTTAGTTTATGTCAACTTAAAGAGCTTCTTATAGGTGGACCTAATGGAGCAGGCAGGTATATATGGCTGTAATTTCAGACTGAGAGCAGCGAACAACAGGAAGATTCTGTTGTTGTTGCAAAAATTAAAATAAAAGGTTTTAAAATTGCATTAAAGAACAGTGTGAGAGGCTGAAAACACTCTTTGGTCTGTTTGGCCTTCTTTATGCGACTCATATTAACAACCTGTGTGAGCTGCAGCTGAAGTTGTGCGACCTCTGAAGCACAATCGAACACAGAAGGATAAAAACCACGTGAACATCATCAGGACGTTTTTATCCAGAAGTGAAGAAGAGCAGCTTTACCTCTCATCGTTAATCGTTTCTTGTCTTTGATGATTTTTCCATAAGTGACGTCTTCAGTTCTCACTGCTGAGTAAACTGCAGCTGGATCAGTGTCTGCACAGTAAAACACACACAGAGGACGTCACTGCAGACAGAACAGCTGATAACAGACCTGAAACTGCTGCCACTCACAAATCTTTATATAAAACACTCAGAGTGTTTTTAGTTACTGTTCAGTTTATTCTGAAAGTTTAAAATAGTTCAACATGCAGTAAAATGTGAGATAAACAGACCTGAAAAAGCAGTAACCTAATGATTAACATGTCAGCTGGTCAAAATAACAGACAGACAAACTGTTAAATTATTAACTTTATAAAAGGAAAATTCAGAATTTAGATAGTGAGGCAGAAGGAATTTAAGATGGTGGTGTCATAAATATGAACGAGTAAATCTTAAAAGAAAAACTGTGAACAACACTGCAGAAGATTAGTTTACAGTAATAATATGTATATTTTATATTAAGTCTGTGACCTGTCTGAGTTTACAGAAATGCTCTTACAAATGAATCACACGTTTCTTCCTCTATTTAAAATTAACACCTCTGTGTTTAAACACCTGCAGATGAAGCTCGTATTGTTTTTTCCTCAGAAACAGTCGCAGACTCGTTAGTGTTAACCACAGACGACAAACACACAGTTCAGCACACACAGAACTTAGCATGGTGTGAAAATCTACAGACAGACTGATATTTGCTGTACATGAGGGGATTGTTGTTAAAACTCTTCTGTTTAAATGTGATTAAGGCTTAAAGTTTGCATTATTAGGGGCGTGGCCTATTTATATCTGCCAGCTGTCAGTTGGGCTTCACTTTAGTTAACTGGAGTCCCTGAACTGGACAACTGGACCTCTGCTGAGGAAATTATGTTACTGAGCTCTAATTAGCAGCTATCAGTGCCTTTCTGTTCGTCCCATACAGTCTATGGAAGAAGCTTCATAACCAAGCTAGCATTGGCTGATAGCTGATAAATAGAGTCTCTCCTGGCTATAAAAGCTAACAGGATGCTATTAAAAATTTTAACTTTTAGTTTCTGAAACCAGTGGATGAAGTCATGGTTTTCTTTTTCATCTTTGACCTACAGTCTGTTAAGTTCACTGACCCACATCTTTACTACAATCACAGAAACTGTCACACAAACAGCCTCCATATTTGCTCTTAGAGCACTGTGTTGTAATTTTCCACTCAGCATTTCTCTGAACTTTATAAAATATCAGAGTTTCAAGTGATACCATTTTATAAACATGCTGTTTTCTCCACACTAGAAACCCACATCACCCACCAAAGGTCCCTTATTATTACCTCTGCTTCGTCTCACAGGCTGCTGTCTGCGATGTGATACTTGGATATACGTGACATCATCTCCTGCAGTTTTATCTGGATCTGATGAAATTTAACAGTGAAAATATTTATAAGACAAACCGAAATGTTATTTGAATGGACACAGAATGTAAACACTGAAACATTTAATCATGATAAATGTGTCGATTATTCAAATCCACACTAATTTAAATTGAAACATAAAAGATCAGGAAGTCTGAGTCTCACCTTCAGGTTTCCTGTGATGACATTGTCTTACCAGCAGAACCAGTAACACCAGTAGGACCACGATACAGACTGATGCAACAGAGATTAACACATGAAGAAGAAGAGGGGCAGAGGCTGGTGCAGGGATGGAGGTGTTCATAGGTAGAGGTGTGGATATAGGTGGAGGTGTGGATGTAGGTGGAGGTGTGGTGGTGTGTTCCCCTAAAATAAAGCAAACACAGTCATTAAGTTGTCGTCACATTGTGAATGTTGAAAGCTGCAGAAACACAGACAGGTGAGTGTGTCACCTGTGACAGTGATCCAGCTGGATGGAGACTCTCCATGACCGCTGATGTCACACTTGTAGAGGCCTTCATCAGACCTGGAAACATGCTGGATGGTCATGTGACCTGTAGGCTGCTTCCTGATGAGGGAGCCATCTTTATAGAAAGCAGCTGGGAGGTTGGAGGGAGTGGTCTTTGTTTTACAGAGCAGAGTGACGTCATCTCCCTCCATCACAGGGAGGACAGGACTCTGCAGGATCACTGATCCACCTCAACACAGAGACAAACTACAGCATTTCATCCATTTACACACAGCTTCATCAACACTAACTCCACACACTCAGCTTACCAGTGACTGTCAGGTTAACCATGTTACTGATGGGACCCTCTCTGGACTCACACCAGTAAACTCCACTGTCATGAAGCATCATAGTGATGTTACAGGAAGAACCAGCTGGTTTTCCCCACCCATCTCCACACTGAGTCCTCTGTTGTTTGCTTGTGTTTCTCCTCAGAGTCCATCCAGCAGAGCTGTCGTCCTCCTCACAGCTCAGAGACACAAAGTCTCCTTCAAAGAACTGAGAGCTGCTGGGACTCACAGTCAGACGAGCTGTGAGGGTTACAATGAAAAATTGATGATCTGTTAGACTTTACATTGTGAAACATGAACCCAATCAGGTCATATCAGTGAGCATTTCTCAGGTTTAAACTGTGACAGAAGAAGGTTACTGACCTTGGTTTGTTGTGCAGCTCAGCAGTGAGATCAGAACTAAAGAGAAATGACACTCAGGTTGATTTGACATAAACACACAAAGGTGATCATTCAGAACAACTTTGTATTATTTGATTTGTTTCCCTCTAAGACAGAAACATCAAACTCTCCATGTTGTGTCTCCTACAGCCCAGTTTGATCTTCCTGTCAGAGGAAAAGTGGATCTAAACCAGGTCAGCAAAAAGCTGCTCGTACTAAACCAGAGCATCCAGGATTTCACTTTTCAACTTCTCAATGATCAGAATTATAAAATAAAACTGATCACATCATTTCATGTTTCATGAGCTGCTTCTGTAGTTACTGTAAAACAAGGAAGTCCTTCAAGTTACATTATAATTACACTGAATACATACAGACAACTAGTACTAAACTAAGGTCTGTCCTCTGCTCTGTTCATACAAACACCAACATTTTATTTCAGCTTTTCACTCGTAATTTCATCAGTAACTCTGTTAAACTTCAGACCTGCAGTTGGTCCTCGTGGTGTTTTGAACTTGAATTCAGCCTGATTTGTTTTTCATGTCTTCTCCTCCATCATCAGTTATCAGGAGAGCAGACAGTCAAAGTACAAGAATTCAAACAAACACAGAGATTCTACTTACAGAGCAGACACAGCACAGATGTTTCCTTCATCGTCCTTCTCACTCATTTCAGCTTTTTTTCATTTCTCTCACTGACACCAAGTAAAGCCCGCCCTCTTCCTCTGAGCACCAGCTTTTCTATTGGTTCAAATACAACATTTACAGAGCATGTGTCTTTGAGATTCATGCATTAAGGCTAGTTTAAAAGACTACAACCAGTTACAATATTTAATCCAACATTCAATGATTCAATTCAGTTTTATTCATATCTAGGGTCAAATCCCAACAACAGTCACAAACCCAGATACACAAATAATACAGAGAAAACCCAACAATTGGACAATCGCATTTGATCAAGAACTTAGATTAATAATAATGAATAATTAAATTGTGGTTTAGGGTTCATAAACACTTAGTGCCTGAAAAGGAAAAACTCAATGCATCATGGGAATCCCCGGCAGCCTACGTCTATTGCAGCATAACTAAGGGAGGATTCAGGGTCACCTGGTCCAGCCCTAACTATATGCTTTAGCAAAAAGGAAAGTTTTAAGCCTAATCTTGAAAGTAGAGATAGTGTCTGTCTCCCGAATCCAAACTGGAAGCTGGTTCCACAGAAGAGGGGCCTGAAAACTGAAGGCTCTGCCTCCCATTCTACTTTTAAATACTCTAGGAACAACAAGTAGGCCTGCAGAGCGAGAGCGAAGTGCTCTAATAGGGTGATATGGCACTACAAGGTCATTAAGATAAGATGGGGCCTGATTATTTAAGACCTTGTATGTGAGGAGCAGGATTTTGAATTCAATTCTGGATTTAACAGGAAGCCAATGAAGGGAAGCCAAAACAGGAGAAATATGCTCTCTCTTTCTAGTCCCTGTCAGGACTCTTGGTGTTCTGCTTTATTTATTCTTTTAGTAAATTCAGAGCTTTGGCTTTTGTTTTTCATTACACATTGTGTTCTTGTTCATATCTTGATTTGAGGTAGTGGTAGTGAGCTGTCTAAGTGTTTGTTTCTCCCTGTTGTCCTTAGTGTCATCTTGCCAAGTGGAAGCTTGGTTCTCTGTTTGTCTATTATTTTCTGTTTTACTTTGAAGGATTGGTGTCCTCAGATGGATTCATTTTTTGCTTCTGACTTCAGTCTTGAGAGAGATAGAGCTGATGAGCTGTACCATGAAACTATGCCAAAGAATTACTGAAGCTAGGCCAAGAAGAGAGCAGCAGTCTCCGTGCTCATAAAAATGTCTTGCTTTGAGGGCATTAAACTGTTGTCATTAATAAAGCTATAGCATTATCAATTAGAAAGTCCTCCTTTCTTTCTTCTCTATAAACACTTTAACACTGTGAACAGTTTGTTTTGAGGCTGCTCTCTGGGTCCAAGACCAAATATGACATTTCCACTTTTTATAGTGAATTTTAACCTGTTTTTCATTACCCCAAAAGAAATCATCAATGATGTGAAGTGTGATGTCTTCTCACTTCTAAGCTGAACTGCAACCTAACTAATGCTCCAGTGATGGCCTGGTGGATGGTGTCATTTATGAAGCAGCTGCTCTGCTGTAACAGTCGGTGTCACAATGAGATGGGAGCAGACTATCAGTGTTATTCATGATCATTTCATGTTTCTGGCTCTTTTTTAATGGGTTTGTAGTTTATCAGACACTAAAAAGAAATTATCTCTCTTTTTATCCTAAATTATTGAATGTGACAGCATAAAAGTGACTGATTGTAAAACAATAAAAAGACTGTCTACTTACAGAATCAGGTTTATTATCCTCTGCATGTATAGTAATGAAGGACAATATGCAGGCTATGATTAAAAATCCACATTTTGAGTTTTTAAAAAGCTTATTTTTAAATTTAAGGAGATTTTATTTAAAAAAAAATCTGTTTATTTGCTTACACATTGCTTAAAAAGCACAAATTAAACACTTCTGTTGTTTGAGCACAGAGAAATAAAAACTCTGCAGCATCAAACACACACATCATGAAAAAGCTTTTCTGCAGCCACTGAATGATGTTTCCGCTATATTCAGTCTGCAGGAGGTGGGGGGAGGTGTGTGTCAGTTAGCCACAATCAAACTAGTCAAATTTTCCATCTGACAGTTTTTAGAAACCCACAGAACCACACGAAGAAAACCAGTGAAACCAGATCACTGACATGGAAACAAGAGCCAACAACCATGAATAAAACTAGAACAATTACAACCAGTTAGAGAGGGCAGAGAACATATTAACATAGTGCTGATTTTGCATATGGGTCATTTGAGTTTAGAAAGCAAGAAAAAATACTGAAAAAATCTTCAAATCTTTAAACACGTGGTTGTTCTCTAGTCTGAGGTGCTGGGGGGACCAGTTAGAGACCAGCAGCTGGACGTCAGTGGTTGGACTGGTGGACTACTTCAGTGAAGAGTAGACGACGTCTGGCTCTGGTTTAAACTCTGAACACAAACACACACAGTTCAAACAATTTGATTTAAGATTGTGCTTTACAACTTCTGTCACCACAGTACAGGACATCTTTTTTCGCTCTGGTTAAATCTAACATGGTACAACACAAACTGTATCTGTACAACTGAAGAAGATCTACTCGTCTCATCTCCAGCTTCTGATTTTTTTCTTTTAATCTCAGAGAGAATGATTCTTAAAATTAAATTTGACGGATCATAATGTATTTTTTTTTTTTACCTTTGTCTGAGGAACATTTAATTTCACACTTGTGTTCTTCAACTATGTGTCACCACAAGACAGAATACGACCATAACTGACTTTTTTCTCTATTGATTTAGTCACTTCGGGTAATGATAGTGAGACCATCTCCTTCTTCACGTTTTCGCCCCCTAATACTCCACTGATTCTTGGTTATCTCTGGTTAACAACAACCCAGAAATAGATTGTGCCATTGACCTTCTACTCTGTGTGCCGTTACCTTCTAGCCACCTCTACAAATTATCTCATCCAAAGAGGGAATTGTGAAAAAAATACATTTGTGAATCACTGCCTGCCGTCATAATAAGTCCCTCTTTGTTGCCTGTTGGTGCAGGTTACTGTTGTGGTGAAGATAGATAAGGCACTCCAATCATGTATTGACTACAGAGGGCTTAATGACAAACCCATCACAAACAAATGCCCACTGCCGTGAATCACTTCGGCTTTCGAGTCTCTCCATGGATCCACAATTTTTACAAAGTTGGATCTCCGCAATGCTAATCATCTCATCCGTATAAGAGAGGGGGACATCCTGGCCTCCCAGGCTCCAGAAACCTCAAACCTGATGCCCTGTCTCACCAATATTCCCCCAACTTAGAATCTCTGGATCAGGTAACCAAGCTTCACACCTCCAGCAAGATAAGCTCCCTCATATGGGAAGTTGAGGAGGCCATCAGACAGGCACTTCAGGAGGAACTTGATCCAGGCACTGACTCAGCCGATGGTTTGTCCCCTCCGCTGCTCGATTGGCTGTCACTCACTGGGCTCACACTGCAAGTTTTGCTTGCCACCTGAGCATGAGTAAAACCACAATACCACTAAAAATACATTTTTGGTGGGGTTCTCTAGAGAAGGATTTAAAGGATTTTGTCACAGCCTGCTCCATCTGTGCCCACATTAAACCCTCCACTAAGTACCCATCCAGTTTACGGCACCCTTTTTCTACACAACATCATCCCTGGTCCCACATTGTTTTAGATTTTGTTACCAGTCTCCCAGCTGGCAAGAGCGTAAGCCTTTCAGTGATAGACAGATTCTCAAAAACAGCCCACTTCATTTCTTTAGAGAAACTACCCACTGCCACTGAGATCGTCCAGATCCTCATTGAGTATTGTATTCTAATTATGTATTCAGATTCAATGGAATTTCTCTAGAGATCGTGTCAGACGGGGTCCCCAGTTCACCTCCCAAGTTTGGAGAACCTTTTGTTTGGCCCTGCTCTGGTTTACATCCCGAATCTAATGGCGTTTGTACTGGACCCATCTTTAATCACTGATTTCTACAATTCTCTTTTAAGGCCCCAGTCTCTTTCACCGTTGGGAGGTGGGGTTACTGTCATGTTCCATGGGAATGTCTGGAAAAATTTCGGGCTGTGCAAGAGGGTTCCAGACTATCTTCAGAGCCAGTCTCCAGCACCTCATCTTCTCCGCTTTCTGGAGAAATCAGCAGGAGAGGATTTAAACCACTGCTGGCTGCCTGTTTCTAGGGCTCTGCGATATGACCAAAATCTCATATCCGAATATAAGAATTTTATCGTCCCGATAACGATATAAATCACACAAATGTAACTGTTTTTGTAAATTCTGGGAATCTCGGGCAGCTCGTCTTGCGGGAAGTGTTTCCAGCTGCGTGTCATGTACCTGGAGTCGAGTGTTTTAACTGATGCATGAAACTATACATTTTTAGACATAAGTTGTAACGGCCGCCGTTTTCTTTGTGAGTATTTATTACACAGCGTGCTGCAGGGAAAAGCCTGTTCTAACGTTTGAGTCTGAGGTTTATTTTAGACTCAAACGGCTCTTTTTTACTTCTCATCCATAAATAATCTGCTCTTTTACGTGATTCAGTTTATTTTGAAAAGTCTCAACCGGATCTTGAGCTTTATTGTGAAAGGTCTATGTTGAACATAAACAAGCGGACACGCGATGGTGTTACTGTCATTGTTGCTAACCACAACGCATAAAAACAGGCGCGTGTGGTTATATTAAATATAAGAGAAAGAGAGAACTTTAAGAAATTAATATAGCCACTACAGTGACCATCAAAACCATGAAACAATATTGCTGTAAACAGTTTATTTTGCTACACCACAAAACAAACGATAGCGCAAAATGAAACGATAGACGTTTTTATATCGTCATCCGATACATATATCGTTATATAGAACAGCCCTACTTGTTTCCATCAGTTTGTCCTGCTGCCCCTGATGGTAACTTGACCTCTTTGTGTTCTTTTCCATGCTCCTCCATCCAACATATAACATTGCTCTCTGTTTACAGTTTCTGTCAGACCCAACTCTTCTTGTTTTACTCTCTGGTCCTGGTCCTGTTTGCGCCAGCTACCACAGCAAGAACTCCAACCTAGGATTCCATACTCACCTCTTTCACCCGCCAGCCCTTTTGCCCAATATTGAGTCATGTTCTAGCTCTGACTTATGCTTTAACTTGTAAATAGTTCTTTTAGTGCAATGAGTCTGCTTTTGGGTCCAACTTTCCTCCAGTTAATGATGGAAAAGGAGTAGTA
This sequence comes from Oreochromis grahami, assembly GCA_029532605.1. Classification (NCBI taxonomy): domain Eukaryota; kingdom Metazoa; phylum Chordata; class Actinopteri; order Cichliformes; family Cichlidae; genus Oreochromis; species Oreochromis grahami. Next base: position 48,401 of record JAQSNX010002807.1, read on the forward strand.
GGAGTTTGGTATCCTTTACATCTGAGCTCTGAGCTTTAGTCTTGATCTCATTTCATAAGCTTAGCTTAACTTGATGGCTGGAATCAGGCTGAGCAGTAGGGGTGGGCGGTATAAACGATATACAGTAGAAACGATATAAATTTGGCCAACGGTAGAGATTTTGTCTATACCGCTCTACTGCGATAGCGCATGTTGATGGTGTCATCAAGCGGCGGCTGTTTTGGTCGAAAGCATTGCATCATTTGCAAATTATGCCGGGCGAGAGTAATAGCAAAGAGTCAAAGCACTTTTGGAATATGAGGAAAGCCAAAAACTGCGCTTCCTCTGCTTCCGTACCATTGATTCATTAATGCTGAATTCTCTCGCAGCTGCTCTATTCCGATGTTGTTGCTGTATATTAATGACTAACGTCGTATTGTGGATGGATTATCTCAGTTGTTCTCCTGACTGAACTTTGGTCGGTTTACAGCATCCTGCCATGCAATTGCATTTGTCCCTAACCACCAGAAACCCTCACGTTAACTTTTATCGAGTGGGAAAAAAAGTTAGCGTTCGTTCTTTGGCTTCACTATGCTAATGTTATGTTAACATAGCTGTTTTGCTAGCAATCACATAGGACATCATTATGTATCAGCTAGTCCAACTCCAGTTACTCTACAAACATCACTGCTGTTTAGTTTTCTCTCTTCATTTATGTTGGAAGTGGTAGCAGAGCTGTACGTTTTAATTTTTTCAAAAATCAGAACTTGTTCTGACTGAGAGAAATCATGTTTAGGTGGAAACTGGCGAGCTAATTTCCTGCTAACTTCTAACTCTGTTAAATTGAATAAATTCTGTTTTCATGAATGCCTGAATGTTAAACTTAATTGTTAAACCTGGTAAAGCAGCATTTTATTAAAAATGAAATAATTTAGACAGTTTTTAACTCTCAGTGATGCCGCAGTGTTTGTTTGACTTTGGGACCTGAAGCAGACAGAGTTTTGGACCCAGATTACTCCGCAAGGCTCCTGACTACTTTTGGAACTGATAGTTTTCATATTGTCATTTGTTCTTAGAAACATATAATCATTTGTAAGCTGATGAAAGTCGTATCCTTATTAGGTCTGATAAGATTCTGTGTGCACTTGTGTACCATGAGATGAGAGGAAGCAGCCTTGACGTTATAATTTCCATTATAGCTGTAGAGACCAGACTGTCTTGTCGGTTATCTCAAAATGCAAGACTTCACACCTTTAAATGTTCATTTGAGACATGACCTATTGCAAGTTCCTGTTCTTATAATTTAGTGAGACGCTTACTTCTGCTTTTCTGCATACCTCATACACAGTACAGTTTAAATTCATTGAAAGGTCATATGTCTATGTATGGTAGCTGTAAACACACACCCACACACATGGAATACGGACACTGATCTTGTTTGGATATGCCTACTTAAGAATGTCATGTGTATTTGTAATTGCATATTCATGAATGATTGCTTGCTGACAATAAAAAGGGCTGTAGCGAAGGAATCAGATGAAGTTGGTTGAGTTCAGGTGAAGGAATCTTTTCCTCAACTTTGACTGACTTCCCTCACGAGCCACAGAGACAAAGAGCTCTGTCTTGCTTTGTTTTGTCATGCAGTTATTGAGTGTCTCGTGATCCAGTGGGGTTTGTGCCTAAATAAACCCAAAAACTACAGTAGCCGTAATGCTCCGGCAATCTATCAAGTGGTGCACCTTTATAGCTTACCAAAGTCGTACTAAAACATTTGTGGACAGATTTCTGCATGCAGTGTACTACATAAAATCAGTTCGAGGTGAGTAAGCACAACCAGAATTCATACATAAGGCACACTATAGATTTTAAGTGTGCCTTATGGTGTGCAAAATACTTTATACAGAAGAAAAGAATATATCGCAATATATTTCGTTACCGCACATGCTTCAGATTATACCGTGATATGGATTTAGGCCATATCGCCCAGCCCTAGTGAGCAGCTAGCTTGTTGCTGTTAAAGAGCAGCATTACCTGGATCTTCTTGTTCTGATGGTTGTTTGTCCATAACTGACGTCTTCAGCTCTAACTGCTGAGTAGACCACAGCTGAGTCAGTCTGCAAAATGAAACACAGTTGTTTAATCTATCCATAAAGCCACCAAGTCACACCAAACACACAGATTAGTTAAACTAGAGATGTGCAAAGCAGCCGGGGGAAAGTATTTGTATTTGAGTAAAATTCAAAATAGGCGTAAAAATCTTTTTTTTTGCATTACACTTCTAATTAAGTCAGTGCACCCCAGTGTCGCTGTGGCTACAATGTAGTTTGCCATCACCAGTGTGTGAATGGGTGGATGACTGAATGTGTAAAGCACTTTGGGGTCCTTAGGGACTAGTAAAGCGTTATACAAATACAGGCCATTTACCAATTAACGTTATAGTGTCAGTATTCTTTAAATAAATCCATTATAATTATGGATATGCAGTATTAGTTGATGTTTTTCCATTAATCCAATGTAACACGAAACGTCTATGAAAAGAAAATACCATGACAGCCATTGCCTCATCCATGGTTAAACCAACAACTAATAAAATACAATTGTGAACATTATGAACCCCACCACCCTACCTTCTTAGAGGACGCTGAACTGATAGCAAGATTGACTTGCAGGAACAGAACATGGTTGAGATGATGAATTGGTGCTTCTGGGGGAGTTGGCAGACAGTACCAGGAGAGGATGCTTTAAGTACATGTGATTATGCACAGCAGATGTTGACAGATGTTTGATATCAACACTCCTTTCTGTTTGGTTGACCAAAATCCATGTGGGGAGTTTCAGCTAAGTTAATGAGTGAAGGGAAGCTCTGCTAAGCTTAACTGGCTTAGAGTCTATATCTTGCTGTCTGCAAAAGACAGAATAACTTAAACATACTATATAACTCCCACAAGTGCATACAAGTCGACACAACTACAAAAGCATTGTTTTAATTGTTTGATTGCATTGGTTTATAGGGCGATCGTGACTCAAGAGTTGGCAGTTCGTCTTGTAATCAGAAGGTTGCCGGTTCGAGCCCCGGCTCTGACAGTCTTGGTCGTTGTGTCCTTGGGCAAGACACTTCACTCGTTGCCTACTGGTGGTGGTCAGAGGGCCCGGTGGCGCCAGTGTCCGGAAGCCTCGCCTCAGTCATCCACCCATTCAGTGTGTGTGAATGGGTGGATGGGTATCGTTTAGGTTTTATCCGATACCAGTACCAAACTGGTACTTTTGAAACGGTGTCGGTGCTTAAACGGTGCTCAAACTGGTGCCTAAAGAATGGAGAACACAAAATTGTTCCAAAAACCTCTCATGTTCAGCTGTTTTTTTGTAAAAAGATAACAATGTTAGCCTTTTCTGCAGCTATAGGGCATATATGGTATCACTCTTGGCTGGAAGCAGTGCTTAAACAATGGAAAAAACACAAACTTTGTCCAAAAACCTCTCATGTTTAACTGTTTTCCACTTTTTCTTTGGTCACTTTTTACAGTTTATGTCAGAACTGGTGCCATCATGGCACCGGATACCGGTACCCATCCCTAGTCCAGGGAGGCTGCAGGGGAAACATCAGCACTGTAATGTTTAGCTTTATTTCTTAAGAAATTAAGCTCTTATTTATACATGTCTACACAATAATAGACACCGTGTGCTCTGTGACATTATAGTCTTCTACTTCAGCGTTCATTGGTTTGCATTTTAAACTCCCAGCCTTTCAGGTTGTTATGAACGACTTATATTTCTAACATTTTGTGATATAAAAGTGAACCATGTGGGGTTTTTTAATTTTCTGTGTGACGGAATGACTTAAGACACGAGTTATTTAAACAATTCTAAATGACAGTGTGATGGCCATAGTACTTTATGTGGGCCAAATATGTTAAGGATAATGTTTATCAATGTAAAATTGCAAAGAACCTTTGAATAGATTATAACATCTTGTAAACAGTTACCTTGGAACCTGTACTGTCAGTCCTATGTATGTATGTAAGGTGAAACTTTCCACAGTACTTCCACTTAAGTAACTAAACACATAAAGTCACCCTTACCAATAATCCACTGCTCCTTGAAAAAAGTAGCACAAACAGACAACTGGCTCAGCAATGATGAGTAGAGCTACTCCGAGGCCGAGACTCAAGTGGAAGAAAATTAAAAGTTTTGGTTTTTGCGGATCGAAAAATTAAAGAAAGTATGTTTAATAATTCAAAAAGACCTACACTTTCAACACATGTACATTCAAATTTTGGATCAGACTAACATCGATGTTGTTCAATAGTTTTTATCCGTTCAAAAAAGTCATTTTACGGCTTTAATGTTTCCAGCTGATAAGGAGAATGAGTGCATTTCATCAAATGGGCGTCCAAAGGCTTTAAACATCCGCTTTGTCTGTAAAGACAGTATCAAACTACAGAGCATTGTTTTACTAAAATTCAACATTTTCAGATGAAAATTTGGCTGCTTTTTTCACTGTAACACCCCCCTCATTGCCATTTTTAGGATATTCTCGGTGATCCCATTTTTATCATATTTATGCTTTTGGGACTGAGGGTATCTAATACGTACGTCGTCACAGTGTATTGTACTACCAACTGTGAGGGCTGTATGTGAATATGTGTTTTTAGAAGGTGGAAAAACTTTCTGTTTAAAAACTATTAACCTCTGTGTGTTTCAAAGCACTAAAGAAAAAAGAAAAATACCCCTAAACTAGTTAAATTAAATCATCTATGTCTAAATAACAGAACTCTGAGACCTATACAATCCTTTAAAAAAGAGTTTAATTAAAACACATAATGGTTTCATTAAATAAAATGCTATTAAACACATGTAAACTCATATGACCTCTGAACTCACAAGTCCGTTCACGCGCACACATGAACGCGGAGGGGGGGGGGGGGGCAAAAAAAGCTATAGGTATATTACTACTTACAATCACAGAAACTGTCACACAAACAGCCTCCATATTTGCTCTTAGAGCACTGTGTTGTAATTTTCCGCTTAGCATTTCTCTGAACTTTATAAAATATCCAAGTTTCAAGTGATACCATTTTATAAACATGCTGTTTTCTGTTGGATGTACATGACATCATCTCCTGCAGCTTTGTCTGGATCTGATGACATTTAACAGTGAAAATATTTATAAGACAAACCGAAATGTTATTTGAATGGACACAGAATGTAAACACTGAAACATTTAATCATGATAAATGTGTCGATTATTCAAATCCACACTTATTTAAATTGAAACATAAAAGATCAGGAAGTCTGAGTCTCACCTTCAGGTTTCCTGTGATGACATTGTCTTACCAGCAGAACCAGTAACACCAGTAGGACCACGATACAGACTGATGCAACATGAAGAAGAAGAGGGGCAGAGGCTGGTGCAGGGATCGAGAAGTTTATAAGTGGAGGTGTGGATGTAGGTGGAGGTGTGGTGGTGTGTTCGTCTAAAATAAAGCAAACACAGTCATTAAGTTGTCGTCACATTGTGAATGTTGAAAGCTGCAGAAACACAGACAGGTGAGTGTGTCACCTGTGACAGTGATCCAGCTGGATGGAGACTCTCCATGACCGCTGATGTCACACTTGTAGAGGCCTTCATCAGACCTGGAAACATGCTGGATGGTCATGTGACCTGTAGGCTGCTTCCTGATGAGGGAGCCATCTTTATAGAAAGCAGCTGGGAGGTTGGAGGGAGTGGTCTTTGTTTTACAGAGCAGAGTGACGTCATTTCTACTTCTTGATAAACAGAATTATTAAATAAAACTGATCACATCATTTCATATTTCATGAGCCACTTCTGTAACTACTGTAGAACAAGGAAGTACTTCAAGTTACATTATAATTACACTGAATACATACAGACAACTAGTACTAAACTAAGGTCTGTCCTCTGCTCTGTTCATACAAACACCAACATTTTATTTCAGCTTTTCACTCGTAATTTCATCAGTAACTCTGTTAAACTTCAGACCTGCAGTTGGTCCTCGTGGTGTTTTGAACTTGAATTCAGCCTGATTTGTTTTTCATGTCTTCTCCTCCATCATCAGTTATCAGGAGAGCAGACAGTCAAAGTACAAGAATTCAAACAAACACAGAGATTCTACTTACAGAGCAGACACAGCACAGATGTTTCCTTCATCGTCCTTCTCACTCATTTCAGCTTCTTTTCATTTCTCTCACTGACACCAAGTAAAGCCCGCCCTCTTCCTCTGAGTAGAAGATTTTCTATTGGTTTTTAATGTGGTGGGCAATAGCCACAATAGTCATGTGTAAAAGTATATTTTTAAAATATAACAATTAGAAAAAAAATGTCTAGTCCACCATGAAAGTAAATGAAAGGGCAAATGTAATAAATGTACACACTGTCCTTATGTAATTGGATATTTGTCATTTCACACAGAAAAACAATATATAATAAAATATAATAATCTAATGTCCTCTGCTCTCAGTGATCTGAAGTTTGGTTGATGAACAAATCCATGTCCATGTAGTTACATCCCCCTCAGTGAGAGAGGCAGATATGAGGTGATTAACAGGAATCAAACCAGGGACGCTGCTGTTATGGTGAGAAAACAGGGTATGTCACTGCAATCTGAACTCTACTGACATCTGGTGGTGATATTTTGCACATTGAACGTTCAAACTGAAAACAAAACAATTTTGTTCTTGCTTTGGGATTAAAGAATCTTACTTCGCTTACTTGAATACAAACTGGTTTTCTTTTCTTCAGTTTTTAGTACCTTTTGTCAGAATTTTTCGCCAGATGACATATAAAAAGCCACAGTTTGTAGCATTACAACTGTTGTCATTTATAAACTTTATCATAATTATTCATAAAACCTTTTCTGCCTCTTAATTAACAATTTTAAACTGATGTTTTCCCTTTATAGTGAATTTTAACCTCTTTGACAAACCTTTGATTCAAGATTGTGCTTCACAGCTTCTGTCTCTGCTGTGCCACGGCAAGGACTAACATTCTGAAAACCTGTTTTCTAGATTTACTGGGTACTGTTTGAATTTCCTCCTGCCTCTAATTGGCACCATTTGCTCATCCACACAATTTATGTTGCACAGAAACCTGTTTCAGCTTCATGAGGATGTGATGTAGTCTCTAAATGTCCTCAAGAAATTGGGACAAAAAATCCAGCAGTGACTTGACTCAGCACCTGAGAGATGCATCCGGTGTTCACTGAAGCCTCATAAGAAATGTTTTCAGTGTAAGGGCTGTGTCAAGAGTCCCATTTAAGGGAAACGGGGAGAAAAAGCTGAGGCAGCAAAATTATACTGAAAACCAGTGGAACGAGGTTTGGAGTGATGGATCCAGAAGTCAAAATTTGACAAATGACCAAAAAAAAGGCAGACAACATCACAAGAAGAGCTTTAATGTCCTTCATGAAGCCTGGAGAGCAATTCTTGAAGATTGCTTAAAGAAAATAATTTATAATTATAATTTTAATATAATTCTTGCTGCCACTGTTCTTTTTTGTTGTAAGTGTCACTGGCCAAAGACTCCCAAAGATACTCAGGTTCTCACCACAGAGTTACCTGTAGCTTATTTCTTTCTCTAAACAGCAGCTAATCAAAGCCCCTCTATCACCCCGATCTAAAGCTAAAGACTGCTAACACATGAACCTGCATCTCTATTTCCTGCAGACTTTATCACAGTGATGAGAAAGCTGATGAAATCCAACCATGATCACGTGTTTCTGAGTGCGTATAAAAAAATTAATACAAAAACAGAAGCACCAAAACAAAATAAGAAATGTTTTTTTTATTTTATTTTAATTTATTTTAATTATGAAAAAAAGTATTAAACACTGAGTATTCAGAAACTTTTAACAAACAATAAAATAACCAGACCAGTTTTTCATAAATCCATCAACAAACTTTGTCATAATCTGTTTAATCATTCTTACTTTTTATTAACAGATTATTTTTAACCATCTTCTGCTTTGTGATTTATTCAGATTAAAGTTAATCTCTGTGTGAGGACAGTTGGTGTGGTCCGACTCATTTTAGGCTCCTGAGCTCTTGTTTGTGATGCATTATTAATTTATCTTGATTATTTTGGATTGGATGGACCTGGTAAACATAAAAAAATCATCATCATCTTTGAACAGGAAGTTGTTGCCATGCTTTTACACACAACACAATAAAGGTAACACTGCTTAACAAAGACTTTGAGCACAATGCAATATAAAGTCCTGAAAGCCAAAAAGTGATGTTCCCATGGGGAGATGCAGGCTTTCAGGAGGCAGAAACAGCAATGGGTAAAACTCTGTTTTTCTAAGTTTAGACTTATGAACAACTGATAGATGCATATTTACATATGGATGGTATCCAATCTCATATAAGAAGCAGATTTAAAATAAATAAATAAATAATGTAACAGCTGTGCTCTGCAGAAAACACATTTCTCTTGAGTTTCTCTTTCTCTCGAGGAATTCAAGCTTGTGAATTAAATCTTTTGTACATCGTGACTGCAAACCCTTCTGTAACGCTACCACATGACCTGATGTGCATCTCCCTATAAATGGAGCTGCATGTTGTATTGATGTAGCCTTCTTCTGGTGCCAGTTTGTAACATGATTCAAAGAGCTTGCATTGAGGTAAAGAGAGAAACTCCAGCAGCAGCTCGTGTTATTGAAGTAACACAGGCACCACTGCTGCAACACCTCCCAACACTTGAGTGGCCACATCGCTGGCTTTATATAAGTTTACAGCAGAGTTATACATAAAGCAGGAGTTTGGTTAACATTTAAGTAACATACTAAGTATGAGGTCACAGTTTTGTTAACACGGCAGTGACTCTCAGCTGACCCCCTCAGAATCTGCTGCCTTTTGGTCCAATAGCTTTAGTATATTTAATAAATCCATGCAAATTTTTGACTTTGTACTATGAATATTTTTAGTGCTACAGGCCCTCAGACTGCATATACACTGGATTAAATATGGTGATTTTTAAACCCTTGTTGTTATTGAAAACATTCCTATTTTTGTTGCTGATTGTTACGGCCCTAGCAGGGCCGCCTCCTGAATTTGTCTGTGTGGGCGTGTCCCACCACCTCTTCTGCCTGAGGTGCCACCTTTCCCCTTTTACACAGCTGACTCCCGTCAGTAATTAAAAGTATTTAATCCCAGGGAAAGGTGAGCTCTGGGCCTGAGTGCCATGTGAGTGGTTACAGCTAGTGAGCTGAGGGTGTTTGCTGTGTTTTCAGCTAGTGAGCTGTGTTTTGGTGGTTTTCAGCTAGTGAGCTGCACGTCCGTGTTTGTATTTAGTGGGCTGCTCTCTTTTTGACTTACTTTGTACTTTATTGACCAACGCCTGAGTTTTGTTTGTTTTTGTTAAATGGTGATAGCGGCTTGTCTGTTTCTTTTAGTTAGTTTTAATACAAACTTTAATAAAACTCTTTAATTTAACCCTTTTGCCTCCTTGACTCCTTTTTCTGACCCGGATACTTTTTGTTACTTCCCCCTCACCGCCTAGACCCCTCAGGGGAACGTAACAAGTGGGGGCTCGTCCGGGATCGTTGAAAAGGGAGGTTCGAGTTGGAATTGGTTTTTGATTATCTTGCTTTTTTCACCTTTAGAGATTCACAACTTCCCAGTTAAGTTAGGTGAGTGTCCAGCTGAGCTTCTAAAGTTCTTCCTTCGGGCACTCTTTTGTTGTTTTGCCTTTCTTGTTTTTGGAGTAATCCTGGGTGGGGATAAGTTCCCTGTTGGGGGTAGGCAATTCAGGGCTCCGGTCGCTGAAGTTCTGCCTTTAAAGTTGCCTCGAGCCCAGCACGCTCCAGAAGATAGGTAGGTATAGTTTGGTGTGCTTAGGAACTGGGTAAGTTGTATTTGTTAATGTGTATGCAGCAAGAGGTAAGTTGGTCAGTTAAAGTAAATTGTGTAGTTTTCCGTTAATTGTTCAGTAGTCTGAGTGAGTTGGCAGAGGGGTGTGGTAGTGTTAATTAAGGTGTGTTTGCTAAGCCTTCTCCACCCCCTAAAATGGATGATAGAGCTATCAGCGCACAGGTGTCTAGAGGCTCGTTTGTGAGCAGTAACATCCACCTGGTTCCAGTTTTCTGTGAAGCCAGTGTTGAGAGCTTCTTCAGTGTGTTTGAAAGCATAGCGACTGCATTGCAGTGGCCTCAAGACGTGTGGGGGGTGATGTTGCTGTGTAAATTCACAGTTAAGGCTCAGGAAGCTTGTTCCAGTCTGTCTAGGGATGACTGCCTAGCTTATGAAAAGATTAAAAGTGCTGTCCTCAAAGCCTATGAACTTGTACCTGAGGCCTATAGGCAGCATTTTCGAGGTCTAGAAGTGACACAGGGTCAATCTTACCTTGACTTTCTTTGCAAGAGAGAAGAAAAAGCTTTTTGATAGGTGGTGTTCTGCGAGCGAGGTTAACAATTTGGGGTTGTTACGTGAGCTTGTGCTGGTGGAGGACTTTAAGAATGCAGTGCCTGAGTGTATTGCTCTTTATTTGAGTGAACAGAGGGTTTCCACTTGTTTTTTACCAATACCAGTTTTTAAATAGTAATTTCATGTTAGGGGTTTCAAACCTCGTGATGGTCATCAGGAGACTACTATAGTACCTGACTTTGTTGTGTTTTGAATTTTCTGTAGAAGACAAGCCCATCAAAAACAGCGGGAAAAAGAACAGTCATAGTAATTAACACAGTAATTATCAAGTCACCTTCTACATCCTCTGGCTGAGCTACAAGGAGAGAAACAGGAGACGTGTCAGCATTCATGTAGGTGATGAGTGAAGAACAGAACAGAATCCAATCCAACAAAAAGAAGCAGCTTCACCTCTAATCACTCACCTGGAGGAGCGACACTCATGTTGATGGTTCCCATGATGCTGATTCTCCCACAATGACTCGACACTCGTATGTTCCATCATCATTAATCGTCACATCCTTCAGAATCAGAGACACGTCTCCATCCTTCATCTGTCTGTCCTGCAGATCCACCCGGTTCTTATAAGATGGATGCTGGTTGTCTGGATCAAACAGCCCATCCTGGTACAAAAGCACATATTTATCTCCCAGGTCAGCTCTGCTCCATTTCACAGCTCTGATGGTTTTGCCTTGTGGAACTCGACATGTCAGAGTGACGTTCTGTCCAGACTCAGCTGTGATGAGTTTCTTGAAAGAGGAAACAACATGGAGCAGAGAGGTTAAAGGTCAAAGATTGGCTGCTATAGAAGCCAATCAGAGAGAGGATCAGAGACCAATGAGCTCTGCTGACACAGAAGACAGAAAAAAAAACTTGAACTTCAGTGAGCTCCACTGTGATTCAGACAGCAGCCATATAGATACAGTAGAGTGCGGACAAGGGAAAAATACAGAGGAAAACTAAGGGGAAATATCATATATCAGTTATTAATGTCCTGTCGGTATGTGGGAGCTGAATCTTCAGCCTGTTCATGCAGATATTCCAAAGACAGTGAGTGCAGTGATTCAGGTCAGAGACACAGAGAGATGAGGAGCTGGTTTTAATAGTGAGCGTTTTGAGGAAAAGTAGAAACAACAATCCTGGACATTAAAAGCTGAGTGCAGAATTTATAAAATGTGGATCTGCTAAAATGATTATTTTCAGCCTTTTCCACTGTGGAGGACAAACACACAGGCCTTAAACCCATGTGTGTTCTCACAGGTAGTACTAATGTATAAAAACTAGGCTTTTATGAAAACACTGAATAAAACATTCATCTAAAAAGAAAATTTATCGTTGAGTGCTGAATATTACATAAGTATATAAAAGTGTCATGGTGACATGCACCACAGAGTCATGGATCAGTGCCTGACTGAGTCCCACAGGCCTGAATGAGAGGTTGTTGCGTTAATGACAAACAATCACAAACAATATTTACCTGAACGTTTACACCAGCATTTTTATATTTGAAGTTGGTTATTTGTCTTAAAGGCGTTTTCATGGAAAACAAACAAAGGACATTTTACCTGATTACTGGGAGACAAAGGGCCAGAGAGAGGTGGGTTTGGGTGGGACGATGAGACTACAGCAGTGGAACCGGACCTCAGTAAACAACAGTCTACCCGCCACGTCTCCAGGACAACTTGGTAAAGGTTGTCTGCCTGAGTGAAGTGACCTTGAAGTCTGTCCAACTGTAATAATAATAATAATAATCAGATCTGTCTGAATTCTCTAAAAACCAAGAAAAAAAACTTCAAGCTTTATTATCTCCTTTAGCAGAGGAGACACTGTGAGGAACCTTTATGAAAGGAGATAGTTGGAGGTTTCACCAAATTCTGTCACCAAATTATATCATAAATTAATGGTACAGATTAATTTAGAATATATTATATAATAATATTAATACTAAGATCACAAATAGTGATGCTATATCATTAAAATTGAACTGGATTGAACAGATAATGCCGCCACATAATACCATGATCTCCCATCATGATGATTCACTCACTTTAATACTTTTCTCTCAACTTGTGAGTTTTAGAGAGTTTTTCTTTTCTCCTTATTTGTCTGTATGTTTATAATTAGATGCATTATATGTTATATTTGTAATTTAGTAAGAAGAGTAATTAACAATAATAAATTAAACAATACAATATATTACAGTCTTGGAGTAACTGTGACCACATCATTTTCTCAGGGATTAATAAAGTATTCAGATCCTGATTCCTGAAAATGATCAGCATGCTGAGAAGTCAAACAAGTTTGATGTAATATCGAAAATAAATTGAAGGAAACACCTGTGTGCTAATCAGTTACAAGTTTGAAGATGTTCACATTTCAAACTGGGCTGCAGAGGCCTGAAGTTTGCTAATATCTGATATAAAAGTTCTTTATTTTATATAGACCCACCTGGTCTGGTTCCCAGCTGTACAGCAGATACGTACACTGGTGAAGACCTCCTGGCTGTTTTACAGTGGAGGTTGTGCTTTTGTCAGTGGGACTCCTTTGGAAGGAACCCGTCTGAGCAGATCAGGCTCAGAGTCAGTGGCCTCCTTTAAATCAACTTTAAAACTAATTTCTAATGGATTGTTTTCATTTGATGAGGTTACATCTGACATGTTTTACTTTCAGGTGTTTTCATATATATTCAATTTTATTTGTTGTGATTTTAATGTTCGGCTCTCCATGTAAATCTTCAGCTTTAGCCTGTCAAACCACTCAGGAAACCCTTTTTAAGAGTGATATATAAATAAAATGTAACACTGGTACACAGCAGAGGGTCAGAGAGGACAGGGCTTTTACTGTAGCGGCTCCCAAACTGTGGAATCTCTTTCACGCTACAGATCTTTTACACTTTGTCATTAAGACCAACCTCTTCTGCTTGGCATCTGAGACAGTTTGAGATGTTTGTTTATTTACTTATTTCTCTCTCTCTTTTTAACTCATGTTTAATTTGATCTTGTATGTCACTGATGCTTTTATTTTGTGTTGTAATTGTATTTTTTTATATATAAATTTTACTCTGATGTATTTCTATGTTTAGAACTTCTGTCAGAGGTTAAAGTCCTTCATAAATACAGCTGGTTTGCTTCTGTTATCATGATGGTTTCTGCACACAGAATCTCTCTAAATTAAGATATCATTATATTAAGATGAGTGAAGTGAACATCAGAATTCACTGCAGTTTTTATGATTATGTCCTATTTGCTTTATCTGAGCTGAGCTACTGATGAATCATCCTGGGAAACAAACTTCATCAGGAACAAGTGGGACATGGCAGAACATGACATGCGTCACTACAAACCACGCGAGGTGGCTTAGTCCACTCAGATGTCACAGAAGTAAATGCAGGTAAAGGGTGCTGATCCACAGACCTTTTCACATCTGTACTTCCTTCCTGAATTGAGAATATAAAGTATATTATGGAGCGATTTGAGCCCAAATTTGTTCCAGTGCGGTCAGAGTAACCTTATTAGAAAAGAAGGTAAGCGAGGCTTTTTGATTACTGAGAAAGTTGAAATAATAGGACAGAGCTCACCTGAAGAGGCCAAATCCACGACACAGACAAACAGCACAGGCACGCAGAGACATGCTGATGTTAACAGTCATTATGCTGCAGGTATGAACGGAGAACAACTAATGGACACATGCTGACTCATCGGCGTACTTTCGATTAGTTTAATGCCGCCTTCCAATGACATCACTGCTGAAAAAAAAAGAACAAGGTTCTTGTCACAGGTCTGTACTGTGAGGCAGGATTTTGGCTTATTCGCATTACTTCAGGGTTAACTTTGGGGTTTACTACAAAGGGAGTTCACTCCTTACCTGGGTACATTACCATGGTAACTTATGATGTGCAGGTTTGCAATAACCTCCCACTGACCAATCAAGTCTTCAGAAAATAGCCTTACTAGGTAATGAACCATGCTCCCAGTGTGGACACTCTTTATTTTTCTGAGCAGCTTGGAAGTCAAAGAAGTTTTGTTTGAAATTTCTATTCTACAGAGAAGAAAGCCGGCATGAATCCTGCTAACAAAGAAACTCTGTGCTCATGAGAAACAAACACCACAGAAAGAGAAACAAAGCAAGTAAATGATGATTTTTAAACTTTACTTTTATTCCTGTAGTGCAGAACGTTGCAAACAAGCATTAACAAGCGAACATTCAAGTACAAATAAACAAAGAATCACATTCATGCTCCAGACTGCAAAAGCTGGTCATAAATCAATCAACAAATATTAGTCAAAACTTTAATAATTTTTGAACATTTTTCATATCTCACATGTTCCTGAGTGCAAAGTAAATATGTTTAGATAAAAAATAAATCTGTCCACGTGTGTCATTTCCTGACCTGAAAGAACAAAATACATCAGTACTACACTTCCTGCATTTTCCTTTTAACCTTGTTTTTTTTTTTTACTCCATCGTTTTGTTTTCTGCATCTTTTTGCTGTACTGACACTTCCTCACTGGTCCCTTTATTTAGTCACATTTTATGTAATTTGTTTGCTCCCTGTCGTTTCACCATCATCACTGATGAAGTTAGAAACAACTGCAGTGAGTGCTTAGAGCCACTAGATGGACGGATGGATAGAAAATAGTTTGAAAAGCCTTTACTTTGCTCACACGAGTCATGTTTGACATCAAATTGTTATCTAGAAAGAAGAGTTACATTAACTTACAGGAAAAGGATGGAATCAGAAACTGTGTAGTGTTTGTGATCCTGGCTGTCGACTATTTCAGACTTCCTCTAAGCTACACTGACATCACTCCTCCTTGGAGTGAAAATGAAAATGTTTTAGTTTTAATTTAGTATTTTAGTGTCTTCTGCTCCTTACATAGTGTAGTAAAGTTTCCTTTACGCAGTGGGTTTGTCTTTAGTGTCTGGTCGTTCTGGCATTTTAAGCTGGAAAGCTTCACAAAGGTCAGAGGTTACAAATTCAATTCTCTGAGTAACACATCCATATCATAACCTGCTATAATGTTTCTATTATAATGAATAAATAATAAACTTAGCTGCTATTGGGGAAGAAAATATATTCCAAACACGACAGATGAAAATTTCAACCATCCTGTCCTATTATATCTTTTTCTCAGTTTTGTTTTTAAGTCAACGTCAGAGTTTACCTCTCTGGGTCAGACCACAAGACTTAGAGTAGGGGTGTCAAACATAAGGCACGGGGGCCATAATCTGCCCATCACAGGCCCACTGGGTGGCTTTGGAAAATGCAGCTTTGCTGCTTTTCAGCTGACGACCTCATCAAAGGTGATTCATACGACAGCAAAGTAAATAAACAATAAACAGGCTGTTAAGTTACAGAAAGTTCCTGTTTTTTCACCATCTAGTACAGAAATTTATTAGAGAAAACTCAGAGGTGCTGGTAAAGTTGCAGTTCTCTTTCTTACACAGAGATATGTCAGATTGAACGTGAACTTAAACTACTTTACATCATGGGGAGTTTAATGTGGCCCAAGATGTAAAACCAGTTTGACATCCCTGACCCAGAGTCATTCACTAATAATAATGAACTGGTAAACAACATGCTGTCATTCAAACAGGGTTCACCTTCACTTTTAAGGTCAGTATTCACTCAGATCTGCCAGTGACAGTGATGGAAGAGCAACACCTCCACCTTTTAAATACATTAAATGGAAAGGCTTTATAATATGGTGGGCGGTTCCATGTCACTGTGATAGATCTGGATAGATGATGAATATTAGAGGTACACAATATTTTACCTTCATACAACAAAAGATTTCAGGTGTTAGAGGTCATTGAGTTACACATAGAGCAGGTGAAACTTGTCACTTATTATGTCCTAATATTTTTTTCTCTCAATTATAGAGATTCGGGTAAATGATGCATCATTTGTCTGCACTCTGTAGTGATGTCATGTAGTGTGATCCAGGATTAAATTAAATAATTAGTTTTTAAACAAGTGTTGTTTTGTTAGTTTACACATACTAAACCGTAGAGACATTTGAAACCTGCTGTTCATGAGGATGCTAGTTAAAATCCCGGTTCTGTTGTTTATGTTTTCTGTAGCACACAAAACCAACAACAGCAGCAACAAGAAGCACAGCAGGAACTGAAAGACCAACGATGAGTCCAACAGGTGCAACTGTGAGTTCTGCTGTCTGACCTGCAGGTGAGAAACAGGTGTGAGGTGTCAGCTGTCAGGTGGGTGATGAGTGAAGAACAGAACAGGCTGCAGTTCAACAGGAGGCTAGTATGAATCCTGACTCTGTGGTTGTTTATGTTTTCTGTAGATCAAAAATCCAACAACAGCAGCAACAAGAAGAACAGCAGTAACTGACAAGCCAACGATCAGTCCAACAGATCCTCCTGTCTGACCTGCAGGTGAGAAACAGGTGTGAGGTGTCAGGTAGGTGATGAGTGAAGAACAGAACAGAATCCATTTCCTCTTCAAACTGCTGTCAGACATTATCTACTGCACTCTGATCACATCACTCAGACCAGCTGCTTTCTACAAAGTCTCATCAACAACATCTTTAGAAACAAACATCAACAACCAGGAAGCAGCTTCACCTCTGATCACACACACACTCAACTCTACTCACTCACCTGGAACAGTCAGGCTGACAGTGTTGATGCTCTCCCATGAAGTTGTCCCTCCATTGAAGATATTACAATTGTATGATCCATCATCAGCAGTCGTCACATTTTTCAGAACCAGAGACACGTCTCCATCCTTCATCTGTCTGTCCTGAAGGTCCACACGTTTCTTAAAAGATGGATGCTGGTTTTCTGGATCCAGCTGATCATCCCGGAACAAAAGCACATAATTATCTCCCAGGTCAGCTCTGTTCCACTTCACAGCTCTGATGGTTTTGCCTTGTGGAACTCGACATGGTAGAACTACGTCCTGTCCAGACTCAGCTGTGATGGTGTTCTGGGCTGAAAAAGGAAACAACACAGAGCAGAGAGGTTAAAGGTCAAAGTACAACTGTTCACTTCTACAGCAGCCAATCAAAGACAGGATCAGAGATCAGTGAACCCTACTGAACCAAAGAAGAGGAAAAGAAAAACCCAAACACTTCTTGTACTTCATTTTAGAAGAAAGTCGCCAAACCTTTGAAGCTGTAAGTCAGATCAGACTCCTGTTATATACAAGCAGTTTTCAGTTCTCTCTGGTTAGTCTGGCTTCCTCCCACAGTCCAGAGACATGCAGTTAGTTAATAAGTAAAGTAAATCATAGACATTAAAGACATTTTTGAAGACACAGGAGAATCTGATGATCTGGGCTGGGCTGGATTATAGATGGCAGACAGTTGGTGTCGTAAACCACCGCCTCTGTTCAAAGATGGTCGCTCACAGTGGACATAGATGGCCTCTTTCACTCCTCTTTCAAACCATCTGTCCTCTCAACTGTCCTCTCTTTCACTCCTGAGGAGTGAAAGAGGCCATCTATGTCCACTGTGAGCGACCATCTTTGAACCGAGGCGGTGGTTTACGACACCAACTGTCTGCCATCTATAATCCAGTTTTGAGTTCCCTCCCCAGACGCCTTAACGCCCACTCACATCCTGGGCCATCTGACCTCAGGAATTCACATGATAGGGTGGGGCCAGGTTTCACAATGAGCTCACCCGAAACCCTGGCTGATTAGGTCCCACACCCGCTTTCACACCTTGGCTCATGTGATTAGAGGATCACCAGGGGGTCCTTTGTCCCTCTTTGGGGGGAAACTCCCACTGGGTTTAAATCTGGGACTCTCGGCCATTTGACCTTAGAACTGAAGAAGCTTCTCGGATGAGAGGTGAAACGTCTTCAAGCAACTCAAAGAAGTCCAGACGCTTTTCTTTGCAAACTCCTTTGACTACGATGACCTGGATGACTGAGAACCTTCACAGACACTCAGTGGAGAAGATCATTGCGGTAACGCCCACTTGAAAGCATAAAGGATGGGACTGGTTTATTTGTTTGTATGGGGAAAAACAGAAAGGATTGGGTATTGATAACATCACGTGTGGCTGCTGTGGAGGTGGAAGTAGAACAGAAGCCAGTTGACCTTACAGTTGGGCACCATGTGAAATTTTTCCAACCAACAATCGTCAGTCCAGTAAATGACAATAGGTGACTTTTTGATGGGCGGAGCAACGTAATCATGCACAGACTGATTTGCACATCTAGAATTTATATATTTTGTTTGGAGGGAATATTTTACCTTCCTTTCTCTTTTGTTTCAGTATTAATATGGCTACTTTTTGAATTATTCATTCATATATTTATTTGAGCTGCGCCAAATCGCACTAAAGACTTAACTTTACATCTGAGTTTTTTTTTTTTTTAATGTTTGCTGGAACAGACATTTAGATTTTGAACCTACTTTTTGTCTAATTTGTTGTTTAGTTGAGTGTGTAAGACAGACAAACACTGGAACGGCCTGGATACATTTGTCCAATTGCCCAACCTTATTTGACCTCAAGGAAAGGAGTCATGGGTTTCCACAGAGGATATTTTACCTGGTAACTGGGAGACAAAGAGAGCAAGGAGAGGTTGTTCTGGGTGAGAAGGTGAGAATACAGCAGTGAGACTGGACCTCAATGCACAACAGTCTACCAGCTACACCACCTGAGACTCTGCTGAGTTCGCGGATAATGCTTCCTTCATTGTCTCCTTTAGCAGAGGAGACACTGGGAACATCCTTCATGAAAGGAGAGGGGGAAATGCAGCCACATGATCCCTGAAGACAAACCACCACATCAAATGGCATCTTCAGGACTTTGTAGTTTCACCCACCCCCACATTATAATTAATAATCAGTCTGATTCGCTGAGCTACTGCAAGTCTCCTGCACACCCGTCCTTCGCCTCGTAACGTGTGTCATGGCGGGCAGGGTGATTATAACAGGAGGCTTTATGGTTGTTCGTGTCGTTTATGGGAACGAAGCTCGGGCCACGGAGTCCTGAGGCAGCTTGTATGTTACTAATGTATTTAATTTTTTAAATACGTGAAAGTTGTTTATAGTAAACAACAGGAATGTTCGCGGCCTGTCGTTAAGGCGTAACCCAACGAGAAAGTGGAAGCTGAAGGAGAGCTCACCTTCAGCGGCCAAAACCACGACGAAGAGGATCAGCAGAGCCCAGCAGAGAGACGGGAGTGTTAGTAAAGTCATTCCCGTTTATCCCGGTACATCCCAAACACTAACACATTATGGAATTCGATGATTTTTCCATTTAAAATTGGAGTAAACCCGTAGACGCGCCCACTGACTGACCGGAAACACTGTTGGTACGTTCCAACGTTTCCGGTGTTTCCGGTCTTTTTCTTCTTCTCCTCCTATATTTTATTTTTATTTATTTTCATTCTTTGCACAAATTTACAAACTCTCATTGGGAGACAACATTGGTGCAACAACATCTTGAAAGAGTAAGAAAACAAAAGAAATAGGAAAAACTAACAAAAAACCCCCAAAACAAAAACAAAAAAAAAAAAACCCCAATATAAATATGTGAAGGCCATTCTTATGACATTTAACAATTTTCTTTCTGTGAACACTTTAACATAAATGCGGCTTACTTGGTACAACAAAAGAAACACATTCATTAAAAGGATAGAAACTGGGTCACATTTTCACATATCAAAGCAGCATCTTTACATGAATCCTTCAGTAATTCTAAAGATGACAAAAAATACTTTAATTCAATCTTCAACGCACTTAGGGAAGGTCTTTTATTTTGCCATTTACACTTATGAATGTGGTATTTGCCCATAATTATTACCATATTGTGAAGCATGGCAAGTTCCTTAGACGGAACATCATTATTGTATAAAACCTGTGTTAGAGTCAGTGGGGTCATCCCATCTATTCTTACACTCGACCAGTTTACCAAATCCTGCCAGAAGTCAGTCGTTACTGAGCAGGAAAAAAGCAAATGATCAATACTTTCATTTTGTAAACAAAGTCCACATGGCTCCACCTCAAACCCAAACTTTTTTTAAGCATTTTTGCTGCTGGGTAATATCCATTAATTATTTTAAATTGCATTTCTTTGACTTTGGGTGGGAAAGGCCATTTCAAAAAATGTTATTTTAACATTACTCCCTTTTAATTTTGTGTTACTGTTAAAATTGTGAAATAATACATTTTAAAATATTTTGTTTATGATTTTATTATTACACTTTTTATTAGTTAAAGGAATGTGATTTAGCTGTAAAGAAGGTAAACTAATTTGTCCCTTAGAGTAATATAAATAGCCTTGTATCAAACTTAACAGAGGTAAGGAGATCACATTACAAACCTTGTTATATTCTCTAAGGGGACACTGAATGTTAAACTTTGCATTAAAAACACCCATTGGGAGAAACTGTCCCTTCTCATCAAGCAAATCTGTTATAAAGATGATGTTTTTTTTTTTTTTTCATTCCACTCTATAATGAATAATGACTTTCTATTATGGTCCTGTTATTCCACAAGGTGGAGCAATGGGGCGTGAAGTTATGGGCAAAAACCATCTTCAATAAGACAAGACCTGCTTATGATATTCTGACAGTTTCACAGAGAACTTCAATATATCCAAATCACATTTCAGGAGAAAATCCAACCCTCCCACCTTTTTGAAAATATTTTTAGGGATACGGAACCATATGGAGGACGGCTTTTATCTTCCTACATTTTACTGGAGGTTGGCAAACAACTTTTAGCTGCATTTACCGCCACCCTCTGGATTGGAGTGTGAGTCGGAGCGGTTTTTCAATCTACAGTCTCGGATACACACCTGTCGATCTTAAAAAGCCAAACACTGCCCTATAAATTAAATCCCCTGCATCCTTTTGAAATATGTCACTTACCCTTAGGTGAACTCTATTTTCCTGCAATTCAGACTTCAATATTTCCCTTTCTTGCTTGTACTTATCACATTCCAACACTACATGCTCAAATGTCTCCTCTTGTCCACAGAAGTAGTTCCCTGTGTCATGTTTGCCCATCTTTTTAAGTGTGCTATTCAAGCCTGTGTGACCAAATCTCTCTCGAGATTATATCCTTTTCTCTTCTTCTTCTAATCAGAATAAGCATACTTTATTGATCCCTAGGGGAAATTATTTTTTCTGTTTTTTTATTACAGGGAGTGCAGAATTATTAGGCAAGTTGTATTTTTGAGGAATAATTTTATTATTGAACAACAACCATGTTCTCAATGAACCCAAAAAACTCATTAATATCAAAGCTGAATGTTTTTGGAAGTAGTTTTCAGTTTGTTTTTAGTTTTAGCTATTTTAGGGGGATATCTGTGTGTGCAGGTGACTATTACTGTGCATAATTATTAGGCAACTTAACAAAAAACAAATACATACCCATTTCAATTATTTATTTTTACCAGTGAAACCAATATAGCATCTCCACATTCACAAATATACATTTCTGACATTCAAAAACAAAACAAAAACAAATCAGCGACCAATATAGCCACCTTTCTTGGCAAGGACACTCAAAAGCCTGCCATCCATGGATTCTGTCAGTGCTTTGATCTGTTCACCAGCAACATTGCGTGCAGCAGCAACCACAGCCTCCCAGACACTGTTCAGAGAGGTGTACTGTTTTCCCTCCTTGTAAATCTCACATTTGATGATGGACCACAGGTTCTCAATGGGGTTCAGATCAGGTGAACAAGGAGGCCATGTCATTAGTTTTTCTTCTTTTATACCCTTTCTTGCCAGCCACGCTGTGGAGTACTTGGACGCGTGTGATGGAGCATTGTCCTGCATGAAAATCATGTTTTCTTGAAGGATGCAGACTTCTTCCTGTACCACTGCTTGAAGAAGGTGTCTTCCAGAAACTGGCAGTAGGACTGGGAGTTGAGCTTGACTCCATCCTCAACCCGAAAAGGCCCCACAAGCTCATCTTTGATGATACCAGCCCAAACCAGTACTCCACCTCCACCTTGCTGGTGTCTGAGTCGGACTGGAGCTCTCTGCCCTTTACCAATGCAGCCACGGGCCCATCCATCTGGCCCATCAAGACTCACTCTCATTTCATCAGTCCATAAAACCTTAGAAAAATCAGTCTTGAGATATTTCTTGGCCCAGTCTTGACGTTTCAGCTTGTGTGTCTTGTTCAGTGGTGGTCGTCTTTCAGCCTTTCTTACCTTGGCCATGTCTCTGAGTATTGCACACCTTGTGCTTTTGGGCACTCCAGTGATGTTGCAGCTCTGAAATATGGCCAAACTGGTGGCAAGTGGCATCTTGGCAGCTGCACGCTTGACTTTTCTCAGTTCATGGGCAGTTATTTTGCGCCTTGGTTTTTCCACACGCTTCTTGCAACCCTGTTGACTATTTTGAATGAAACGCTTGATTGTTCGATGATCACGCTTCAGAAGCTTTGCAATTTTAAGACTGCTGCATCCCTCTGCAAGATATCTCACTATTTTTGACTTTTCTGAGCCTGTCAAGTCCTTCTTTTGACCCATTTTGCCAAAGGAAAGGAAGTTGCCTAATAATTATGCACACCTGATATAGGGTGTTGATGTCATTAGACCACACCCCTTCTCATTACAGAGATGCACATCACCTAATATGCTTAATTGGTAGTAGGCTTTCGAGCCTATACAGCTTGGAGTAAGACAACATGCATGAAGAGGATGATGTGGACAAAATACTCATTTGCCTAATAATTCTGCACTCCCTGTATTTTTCTAAGGCTTCTTCTACACTGCCTGACTGTTTTCTGTATGCTATAATAATATTCCCGTCTCTGTCCCATTGTGTCTGCCACTTCTCCTTTAAGTTTACCTTGATTATACTTTTCACCTCACTTTTACTGTATTTTATGGTCATACCTACATGACTTCTTCTTGCTGCATCTTTTGCAAACTTATCGGCGTGTTCATTGACATCAACACCGATATGCGCAGGAATCCACAAGAAATCCACTCACATCCCTCTGTGTTTTATTCTATACAATAAATTAAGTATCTCAAAAACAATATCTTGCCTAGAGTCTGAAGACATATTACCTATAGGGGAGACCGGGGATAGTTGTAACATTTTTGACATTTCTGTCTGTAAATTGGAGCTCTTTTAAAGTAGTGGATTGAAAATTTAATGCAAAGTATTTACATGTCTCTGCTATTAAATAGTGCAGCTATTTTCTCTGCAGCACAATTACCCATTGCATGGTATGGTCTCAAACACAAAGAGTGAAATGTTACAATTAACCCCATAGTCTGGGTTAGTTGTAACACATCCTGGGGTGAAATGTAACACAATGAAATAAGGGTACTGACAAAACATTAACATGTAATCTTTTTTTATTCAACACATGAATGCACTTAGAGCCATTTATGTAGCTATGTGTGTGTGACAGAATGCAGAAATCTAGCTTTTGAACATATTCCAACCCCCCAAAAAAGACAAATTATGGAATTTTCTGCAACTGAATATTTCATTAATTTTGGTTGGTCTTCCTTGAGTTTGGCCTCATTGGCTCAGTGGGCATTATAACCTACAACTCTTGCACCAACTTTTGAACATAACAATGAAGCTGAAAAAAATGTAGTTGTGCACCAGCATCGCAATTCCATTACTTTTTATCATGGCTTACCTTGGTGTGGTTTGCAAAGTGCTTCAGAAAGATGAGGAAATCTGTTTCTTGCACCCATCCTGATTTATTTCCACTACCAATACTTCCTACTGGTCCACCTCTGACACAGTGGTCTGCATAATGTATGTGTGGGAACACAAACAGTGGTTGTGTTGCCAATGGCATTAACCGCATATACAAAGGCGACCAGTGAACCTCTCTCTGCTGATGTCGTTGCCCCAACTTGTTTAATATAAGTTAAAGTAATAGTGTGGTAAGTTGTAACATCTGCATTGTTGTTACAACTAACCCAGACTGTTGCTGTTACAACTGACCCAGACTCCTATAGCCATGAACTAGCTAAGATTACAGCCAATGGCTAAAACATTAGCACTAAAGACCTACACAGAATATATCCCCATAGACATACAAATAACATAATTTAAGTTTGATGAGTTCAACTGCAAAGCAGATAATGCTATTAGAAATTGAAATAAAGTAGAAAAACTTACTTTTTGGCATACAAATTACTTTTTTCGTGTTAAATTGTCTGTGTTTGACAAAATGTGCTGATTTTTCACATGTGATAGCAGAACTGAATTGGGCATGCACAGGATGAATCACATCATTTGAAACTTAGCCCTGATTGGAGAAATTGGAAGTGTTACAACTGACCCACGTTACAACTATCCCCGGTCTCCCCTACTCACTAGTGCGCTGCTAGAGTCCGAGCAAACCAAATACCTCCCTATTGGTGTGTCCTCCACCCAGGTCAAAGCCATTAAAATTGCTACAAGCTCCCCATTATAAACTGCTAAATCATCTGTAATTCGTTCACTCGCCACAAAACTTATGTCTGGAAGAACAAATGCAACACCCACTCTGTTATCTAACAGTTTAGACACATCAATAAATATCGCCACGTGACCGGAGTACTTTCCCACTATATGGGGCGTTTATCAATATGCGTACTTGTGCGTACTCGCGTTCTCGTGTACTCGTGATACGTCATCAGTCGGAGACCAAGTACTGTTCCAATTCGAAGTACGCATCACGCCGAGAACGCGAAAAAGTCCCGGATGTGTTCTCGATCCGCCCATTTTATCGAGCATGCATCGATGCAGACTTGGGACAGCTATGTATCCCAGAATGCATTTCGTCCAAAACTCAACAGCGGACTCCCGGCACATCGTCCCCCCACTCCCCTCCCCGCCCGCTCGCGCACTTCTCACTACTCAGGTTAAAGAAACCCCAGCAGCTGTCTATAGTATTGAGTGTCCACTAGAATAGAAATAAAAGCGTTCTAACATCTCACCTGCTTGTTTTTATTAAGGTATGTACACGTATGTACATGTACACTATTTTTATTAATAGAGGTTTCACTACTGCGGTTAAAAATGATATATAAGTCACTTAGATCACTTCCAAATGTTAATGTTTGGTTTATTTCAGTGTTTTATTTGTTCCTGAGTAAACCGGGTTGGCTGTGATTAAAGTTAAGCTTCATAACATGTTACTCACAGTTACATTAGGAGGGGACGGCAGTAAAAACTCGGACCTGTGACATCATCACGTACGCTGGTACAAATCACGAGTCCGTGCTCGCGTTCTCGGCGGGTACGTACTCCCGTGCGTTTTCGGCGAGTACGTACTCACCGAGAACGCGAGTATGTACTCGCGTACTTGGGCATTGATAAACGGCCTTGGTCTTGTACCTGGCTTTTAGTCACCCCTCCTCCCTTATGTAGCAAATAGAAGTCAGGAATTATTTAGTCATATAACCACGGTGGCAACACTGACAAGGCTACTGCTGGGCTAATTTCTGTGCCACTAATTCCCATCTCGTTGACTTCTTCACAACGGCAACTTCTCCTTTGTCCACTCTATTATTCTTCCTCTTCAAGTGCCCACTTCCCTGTCGGCGCGAATTTCAACTTATCCTTCCTAACCCCTGCCTTCCTACCATGTCCAACTTTATGCCAATCAACATCCATTTCCTCTCATCAGAAAACCCTCCACTACTACTTTATTTTGACAGGATCCACTACGATTCCTGTTCCAGAATATGTGTCTTGGAAAAATTCCAGCATAAGAGTAGGAGTGACAGACATAAGTCCCGGTGAGCAAAAAATAGGAGGTATTGTTGAAACTGCTCTGTGTTTACTTACCCTAAAATATCTCAGGGATTAGTTATAATATCTTTATGCTGACAAAAAGAGGAGCTTGACTGGTCCGATCCACTTAAGTCCTTTATCCATTAGTATGCCTACACCAGGATTTCTCTTCTAAATCCACAAATAGTTGAAACGTTTATACTGCCTATTTTAAAACACCAAATACAGCTTCTGTAGTTGTTTTTTTGTTATTATTTTTATGACCCTGAAAAATGAAATCCCTTTTGTTCTGATGACTGATAGAACCCTATAATTCACATTTTAAATTAAAATAAATAAATAACATCCCAAGGATCCTAATTCAGAGGTGTTGCCATCGGACAAGAGATGAGGTACCCCAGTGAGTCACAGAGCTACCATACATGGGCTACCATTCACACTTGATTGGTTGAGTGATTCAGGCTTTGGGCTGTGGGAGGAAGTCGGCGTACCTGAAGAGAACCAACACAGACACTGGCCAGATGGAGGACTCAAACCCAGGACCTTTATGATATTTATTTAATTTTAAATCTGGTCTGCAGTTAACTTGTGAAGAAGAGAAGAAATATAAATGCAATTAGGTCCATATGTTTTTGTAAAATGTCTCTGTACAGTACCGCAGTGGATTTTAAACATACAGAGACGCTGGGATTGAAGCTCAGACTTTCAGCTTTGATACAGTTCAAAGCTGTGGATAAAGTAACTGGACGACTGACTCACAGCAGTTTCATTAGAACTTTGTTTTGTTTTTTCTGATGACGTCTCAGAGGGCCTTACATTTAAAAAATACGGTCAATCTTTATAAAATGCAAACACACTGAATCAGCTTCAGATATTATGGCTGCTTCATAAATGCTGAGGGAACAATCCTCACCTGGTCATGAAGTGGCTGTCAGTCGTCCAATTACTCCTCAGCCTCTGCAGGAGACTGCGTATGAAAATGGCCAAAGCTCCTAAACACTTCATGCAATACTTTTGTTAGCACCCGTGAATGAAAGCTGAAAGTCTGAGCTTCAGTCACACCTTGATTGTTTGACTTGAATCTCACTTTGGTGGTGAGCAGAGGCAAAACTACAACAGCTGCAACTTCTTTTATCATAGCTGACTCATGTGTGTGAACAAGTGTCTTGTTACATAAACTCAGAGCTACAGCTCAAACACGGCCGTCATCGCTGCGCTCCTGTAAATAAAAACTACACACCTGATGGTGATGGTGATGATGATGATGATGATGATGATGATGGTGAGATGGTCTGAGGCTCATGTCTCCAGCAGTCAATGGTTTGTCTGGTGTTCAGATTCAAGCTCAGGAGAACACAGGATTAAGATGTCAGTGAAAAGATGTACTAGAAAAGCAGAGTAAAAGTACTGAGTTACAGTAACTGAGTAAAATTACAATATGACATTTAAGATGAATGAAATATTTTTCTCCTAATAAAGTAAAAGAGAAAATGTGATTTCATTACGAATGTTGGAGTTTTAGTCAAAGAGGAATAAACAACCTGTAAACAGAAATTAAATGTTTAGATAGTTTCTGAAATTTCATTTTCCTGTTTCTGACAGGATCCAGTGTCACTGAAGTCAAATCCATTCATAAAAATGAGTGATGTCAGTTAAAAGGAGCAGTGATCCCTGGTCTAAATTAACTTCATGTATTTATTTTAAAAAAAGATGGTTTTAACCAAACTGCTTTAGATTCATGGCCTGTGGTCACAGACATGTTACTTCCTCTTTTAAGATTAGCAGCCCTGTGAGGAAACGCCTGCAACGTCTTTTTTCTGTCCTCCAGAAAAAGAAAAATTGAGCTCCTTTAGTTTCTGTTTAAACCACAAACGGCTCAACCACAAACACTAACGGTCACTTTGTGCAGCACAAAAACTTTAAAGGCAGTTATAGTTGACTAAATGGATGAAAATGTTAAATTCCATGTTTCAAACTCTCAACTGTGTTGATATAATGAGTGAATGATTTGATCTTTTCACTGCCTGCTGTGTTTCCTCGACTCCTGAGCAAAGATAAAGAGTCAGTTCAGACCTGCAGTTGGTCCTCGTGGTGTTTTGAACTTGAATTCAGCCTGATTTGTTTTTCATGTCTTCTCCTCCATCATCAGTTATCAGGAGAGCAGACAGTCAAAGTACAAGAATTCAAACAAACACAGAGATTCTACTTACAGAGCAGACACAGCACAGATGTTTCCTTCATCGTCCTTCTCACTCATTTCAGCTTTTTTTCATTTCTCTCACTGACACCAAGTAAAGCCCGCCCTCTTCCTCTGAGCACCAGCTTTCTATTGGCTCAAACACAGTGAGCTGTCAGTGTGTGTGTGTGTGTGTGTGTGTGTGTGTGTGTGTGTGTGTGTGTACACCCCCCTCAGTGAGAGAGGCAGATATGAGCTGAAACACAGGAATCAAACCAGGGACGCTGCTGTTATGGAGCTGAACTGGAACCATTCAGACACTGAGGCCCTCTGAACACATTTTAATTACAGCTGTGCAGAGACACACTGATGACTGACTGGAACACTATGATTCACATTTTACATTAACACCATCCTCACACATGGTTTATATATGGCCACTAGAGGGAGATGTTGGACTTTAAACACTAACATGGATACAAGAAGATCATCAGTGAAACTTTAACAGGTTTCTATTGCTGATGTTTAGTTTTGAACCATTGGCTGATATTTTAGAGGCTCAGTTTCACTTTAGTTTTTATTATCATTCTATTGTTTGACTCACAGTCACTAGAGTTGCCAGAGTTACAACTAGCCAGAGTTGTCTGTCCCACAGCCAGGGGCGGATCTAATAACAGGCTCTTGCCTACACCTGTGTGTCTATACTGCCCCTTCTGGTAAAGCACTTACCCGATAATTCAAAAATACATAATTAATTAATAATTGTACAATTTTTTTAATGTCAAGATTTGCTAACTTTTCTTTGTTTGAAACAACAAAAACCTGGATGTTCCAGAAGTACAACAAATGTAAAGAAAATACATTTCGACACTGACATGAATGTGAACTTGGCAGCTAAAACAAAATCATTGATCCTAATAATGTAACACACTATACTGAATCCACAGGTTGGATTACAATTGGAAGCTGAAAAAGAATTAACAACCTTCAGCATGCAAAATAAGCCAGAAGCAGGAGGACTCTTTAAAAAACAATTTTTTTTAATGAATATGTTATTTGAGTGTGTTTAAAATGATCAAACTGTCCATCTGTGACTGACAGAAAGACCCACAGACCTTTCAGAGATTATGTTTATGCTGTGGATATGAACAGAATCTGTTCTTGCACTTTACAGGAGAACAGCATGTTTTAGTAGCACTAAAGCCTAGAAAGTCTATCATGAAATACATGGTTTATCACTTCACAGTACAAAAGAACAGCTTCAACTTGTAACTCTTTAACATTCCCATAATTTAACAAAGTTCTTATTTAACATGCTTGTTTCACATGGTAGGCACAAAGATGTTAATATACAAAACTGTATACAGTGTTGTGCTCAGTAACACACCTCATACTGATATTCCATAAACTGCCAGGGTTTCAACTCTGTCATTTATCTCCTACCTCTGAGAGGAGGCGATACTGAGCTTCCACAGGTCACAGGTTGTAATAATGTCAAGTTAAGTATATAAATGTTCACACTGTTACATTCAAGATCAAATCTGCACACATTTAAACAGCAGGTCAGAAAACATTTACAGCCACAGGAAGCAAAGACAAACATTCAAGAGTAACACGTGTAAAACTTTATCAATAAACAAGCCTGTAAAAAATAAAATAATAAATAATCTTGACGTGTTTAAACTGACGAGTCTCCTTCATGGAGGAACAAGTTAAGGCTTCATAGATCAGAGGAGGAAACATGTGACTCTGCAGCTCCATGTAACACATTTCTCTTTGGTTTCATAATAATATCAGATTATTCAGTCACTCAGTTCTAGCTGATAAATGGACCCTGAGCACTTTGTGTTGTGTTTGTGTTGTCAGTCAGTGTCTGTAATTATTGTGTAACATCTAAACATGAGGATCAGTCTGTGAGTCTGACCTTACAAACAGCTGAACCTGAAGATGGAACAAACTCACTGATTCTGATGTTGTGACAGAGACAACACTGAACTCATCACTGTGATACAAACTTATTCTGTTGACATCAGAGACAAGAAGATGTTTGTGACATAAAATGTTTTTTGTTGTTGAATATCACTGATCTTATTCTGAGATTTGTAACTTTTCTTTGTTTGAATTAAGAAGTCTTGAATGTTCCACGTGTAACAATAACATTTCTGATAGTCTGGATCAACAGTTCAGCTGTAAAAGACAAACTCTGAGACGTTTCAAATAGGCTACAATTACTCAGGACTACTTCTCTCACATCTTCAAACATCCTGCAGTTCAACAGGAGGCTGATATGAATCCTGACTCTGTTGTTGTTTATGTTTTCTGTAGATCAAAAAACCAACAACAGCAACAAGAAGCACAGCAGAAACTGACAGACCAACGATCAGTCCAACAGATCCATCCTCTGTGTCTCCTCCTGTCTGCCCTGCAGGTGAGAAACAGGTGTGAGGTGTCAGCTGTCAGGTAGGTGATGAGTGAAGAACAGAACAGAATCCATTTCCTCTTCAAACTGCTGTCAGACATTATCTACTGCACTCTGATCACATCACTCAGACCAGCTGCTTTCTACAAAGTCTCATCAACAACCAGGAAGCAGCTTCACCTCTGATCACACACACACTCAACTCTACTCACTCACCTGAAACAATCAGGCTGACGGTGTTGATGCTCTCCCATGAAGTTGTCCCTCCATTGAAGATATTACAATTGTATGTTCCAGTGTCATTAATCGTCACATTCTTCAGAATCAAAGACACGTCTCCACCCTTCATCTGTCTGTCCTGAAGGTCCACACGGTTCTTAAAAGATGGATGCTGGTTTTCTGGATCCAGCTGCTCATCCCGGAACAAAAGCACATAATTATCTCCCAGGTCAGCTCTGCTCCACTTCACAGCTCTGATGGTTTTGTCTTGTGGAACTCGACATGTCAGAGTGATGTTCTGTCCAGACTCAGCTGTGATGTTTTTCTGGTCTGAATCAGGAAAGAACAACACAGAGTAGAGAGGTTAAAGGTTAAAGTACAACTGTTCACTTCTACAGCAGCCAATCAGAGAGAGGATCAGACACCAGTGAGCTCTGCTGACACAGAGGACAGAAAAAAACAAAAAACTTCTGGAACTTTATTTTGGGACAAAGTCACCAAACCTCTAAAGCAGTTTATCAGGTTTGACTCCTGTTTGTATGTAACCACTGTTTATGTCCTTTTTGAAATTAGAGTCATGGATCTCCCGACTGATTTAGACAGCAGCCATATAAATACTGTAGAGTGTGGGTGAGGGAAAAATACAGAGCAAGACTAAGATGACATATCATTTATCAATGATTAATATCCTGTCAGTATGTGGGAGCTGAATCTTCAGCCTGCTCCTACAGATATTCCAAAGACAGCGAGAGCAAAGAGGAGATGGATTTAAAAGTGAGCGTGTTGAGGAAAAGCAAAACTGGACAAATAACCAGCATATTGAATTTCAACAAGACTGCAAAGCTGAGTGCATAATTTTACTATTGAGAAGCACTTTGGTGTACCTCTGGTCTTTAAATGTGCTATATAAATAAAGTATTGATTGATTGATTGATTGATTGATTGATTGATTGATTGATTGATTGATTGAGAATTTATCAAATAAGAACCTGGCTAACATTATACCCATTTTAATTTTCTTAATACATCTCAATAGGATCAAATCTCACTCAAATAGAGCAGCAAACACACGTGAGAGCTGACTCTTAGGCTACGTTCACACTGCAGGCGAAAGCGCATCAAATCCGATTTTTTCGCCCCTATGTGACCCATATCCGATCTTGGTATGACAGTGTGAACAGCACAAATCCGATATTTTCAAATCTGATCTGGGTCACTTTCGAATGTGGTCCTGATTCCGATACATATCCGATGTTTTAGAAAGCGACTGCTGTGTGAACGGTCAAGTCGCATTAAATCCGTCTTTTACGTCACTGACACAAGACAGACGCCAATTATCAGCGCGGGAGAAGCGCCCGATAGGACATCGCGAACGATTTCCTACCATCCGGTGAAACTGTTGGGAAGACAACGTTGGAGAAACGTGAACATTTTATTTTTACTGTATTTTCTGCAGATTCTGACAGAAATCTGCAACTATCCTTTGAAGCACCGCTCCTCTAAAACAGCAAAAAGGATCATTATTAGGTCATCTACATTATTATGTAAATAACAAAATAACTTAAAGCAAAAATCTGGAAACATAAAGTCCGAAGTCTTTATATTAAGGGCAATTAGTCAAACAATATTGTTTGCTCTGGGTCTAAACAGAGCGAGTTGTGTGTGAATTCTTCTTTTGCGCATGCGGGCCGCTTTGAGCGTTCACACTGGAGAGCGTTTGATGTCGCATTTTATGTGTAGTGTGAACAAGCAGACGAAAAAATCGGATTTGATCAAAAAATCGGAATTGAGCATTAAGACCTGCAGTGTGAACGTAGCCTTAGTCAGCCTAGTTTGACTGGCTGGGAGCTGAAGACTGAGTTTCTGCTGTGGGGCAGAGAGAACTTCACCTGTGGCTCCAGTGGAGGTGGTTATTCTGTGTTATTATTTTTTATTAAATTTATTTGTTTTATTTATTTATTTATATTTTATTCAGATGCTCAGCACTTCTGTCAGAGGTTAAAGATCTCTGGCATGATTGTTTCTGCACACAGAATCCCTCTAAATGAAGATCAGAATATATGAAGATGGTTGAACATCATAGTTCACCTCACAGTGCTCCTGTTTGTTGCTGTGCTGCTGAATTATGATGATGTCATTTCAGAGCTGTACGTTTCTTCCTCTTTAAAGGAAACTTTTACCGTTTCTGCTCCATCGGGATCAGGTGGGACATAGTGGGCGGAGTCTACAGTCAGCAGGTCAACTGTTGAGCTTGTAAACTGGTTTGATTTGTTTTCGCACAGAGAAAACACGTCACTACAAACCACGTGAGAACGCTGAGGCCGCTCATTGGTCAGATGTCACGGAAGTATATACAGGTAAAGTGTGCTGTGAGTAAAAAAAAAAACGAAAGTCGTTTCAGGGCTGGTTGCTGACCCTCACAGACCTTTGCATATCTGCACTTCCTTCTTGTATTGAGAATATAAAGCACACATAACTACGGGACGTTTTTAACCCAAACTTGTTTGGAATCACGTTCACACCACAAACAAACAAACCGCACCGAGACCGCCGCCTCCAGAGGGTCTCGGTGCGGTTCTTGCGGTCCACACATGAGTGTGATACTGTGTTCACACCTGCACAAACCAACTAAACAGGAAAAGAAGAGTTTGATTTCAGTAAAGAGTAAAAACTAATTCAGGTGCACACCTTGCCTTAGTGCCATTAGCAGGCAGGGTAACAGGGGCTTTTCGTTTACTTGACCGCAGCTCAGGTGTCCTGAGACAGCTTACACAACCTGCGTATACGTTTTTTTTAATCTATCCTTCTGATAATTAAAAAGCATTTTCGGTCTAACCTTTTTACCCAGTACATGGACATAAGGCACAGTCTAGGGGAGATTCAACATTTTTTACTGTAAAAGAGAGCGTAATGTGTCAGGGCCTTGTTCGTGAAGTTGAAACAGAAAGTAGTACCTGAAGAAGAGCTCACCTGAAGAGGCCAAATCCACGACACAGACAAACAGCAGAGTCACGCAGAGACACGCTGATGTTAACGGAGTCATTGTAGTGTCACTCGGTACGTCCAAAATATACCGGGAAAACACGACCTGTTTGATCCTCTATAGCGCAGGTACAAACGGCGGAAAACTGACTGACACTCATCGATCTACTTTCTGTTTAATGCCGCAATCCGTGACGTCACCACGCGTCACTCGTTGGCGCGTTGCAGAGAAAAAATTAATTTCTTCTGGTTCTTGTCACAGGTCTGTGCTGTGAGGCAGCATTTTGACATTCGGATAACTTCAGGGGTAACTTTGGGTTTTATGTACTACAAATGTGTTTCACTTCTTACCTGGGTACATTACCATGGTAACTCATGCTATGGAGGTATGCAGTCACCTCCCACTGACGATGAGATCACCAGAAAATAGCATTACCAGGTAAGACTCCTCTGCAGAGAGAACAGGAGGATCTAATGTCTGCGTGTTTCTCTGCTGAGCATCAGTAATGAATCGATTCTTAGACATAACTTAAAATAAAAACTAAAACTGTCAGGAGCAGCTTCTGTTCAGTGTTTCAGGTTAAAATCGTCTTTAAGCGTTTTCAGTGACTGTTTGATTCACAGCATGTTTTCAGTGTGGTTTAGATTTTCTGATTTTCTAATGAATAAAAACACTGAATGAAGCACAAACTGAGCCCGTTTGTAACAGGAATGTTCATGTGTTCATTTGGTGATTTAGAAAAAAATATAAAATATCATCGTCCTTCATTCTACTATGATGAGTCTTTGAATCTCCTGGAAACACAAAAAAAAAAAAAAACGTGCTCAACCTGGTGAGACTGCATTTCTGGTAGATGATGGTTTGAGCATGAAATAAGGCTGCAGTTCGGGGAAGGCCTTAGAGGGGGGCTGCTGGCTGCTCCCAGGCAGGGCAGATCCTCACGTACTAAGGAGAAGTGGATGAACAGAGGAAGGGACACGTAAACAAGAACGAACAGCTTGTAGTGGCGGGGTTCATATATAGAGACAAGGAACCACAAGTGAGCCGAATGAGTGGGGGTGCTCTTTGATTCAAGTGGGTGCAGCAAATACACAGAATGAAAGATTTTCACATTTCAAACTGGGCTTAATCAAATACTTTTGTTATAAAGCTACAAAAACAACAAAATTATTTTTATTCTTTTAAAGCTGAATCATGTGTATGAACCTGTGTCTGGTTACATAAACTCAGAACAGAGTAATTCCTCAAACATGGCCGTCATCACTGCGCTCATGTAACTAAAAACTACAAACCTGATAGTGATGATGGTCCGAGGCTCATGTCTCCACAGGCCACTGATTTGTCAGACGTTCAGGTTCAAGCTCAGCTGAATATAGCATTAAGGTGTCAGTGAGTAGAAATACTACAAAAGCAGAGTAAACATAGACAGTTACAATCTGACTGATGGAAATGTTGGTGCCACATAAATATGATTAAAAAGTTAAAAAAAACCAAAAAACACTGGAGTGAGTTCACTGAATGTATTTATTAATCATATTTAATTAACCCTTTAAGACCGACCATAGAACCAAGTCCACCAGAGCTTACTTTATAGCTAGCTTATGTGGTTCCAGTTCTACGGGGATTTAACAATAGTTACGCAAAACGGAGCATGCCCGCTCCGACCGGCTTTAAAGGGTTAAACAGCTTTAGATTCATGGCCTGTTTATGGAGGTTTTAGACATTTAACTTCCTCTTCTTTTTTTTTTTAGCAGCCCTCTGATGAAGCACCTGCAACTTTCTTCCCCCAGATGCAGAAAAATGGAGTTCCTTTAGTTTCTGTTTAAACCACAAACAGCTCAGAGAGTAACGGTCACTATGTGCAGAGCGAAGCTTTAAAGAGACACATTTCATGTTTCAAACTCACATATATGTATGACAGCAAGTGCAGTTTTCCCAATGTAACAAAGTATTTGTACAGTACTTATTCTATTGTCTATAGTATTCTTTCTATTCTGCATAGTATGTTATTCTGTTTATCTTAATCTATTTTATAGTTTTTTTCTATTGTTTTTACTGCTCTTGTACTTGAATTCAGCCTGATTTGTTTTTCATGTCTTCTCCTCCATCATCAGTTATCAGGAGAGCAGACAGTCAAAGTACAAGAATTCAAACAAACACAGAGATTCTACTTACAGAGCAGACACAGCACAGATGTTTCCTTCATCGTCCTTCTCACTCATTTCAGCTTTTTTTCATTTCTGTCACTGACACCAAGTAAAGCCCGCCCTCTTCCTCTGAGCACATATTCTTCCTCCATTCATACAAACAGTGGCTGATCACTAACTTCATTAAGATTCATGTGATGAAGCTATTCTAATATGGGTTAGAATATTAGAATAGCTATGAGCACGCCGACACCATTTTCTCCCTATTTTGCCTCCAATCAGTTACACATTCTTTAAAATGTGATCTTGAGCAACAGTTCTCCAGGATGAAGGTTTGTCTCTGGACTTTGGCTCCTTCCCACACATTTTAACACAGTCCTAGTACCTGATCCATGAATCATTCAGGCATAAAAATTCAAATTGAAAACAATTTTTCAATTAAGCAAATGACCAACGATAAACGGTAACTTTAGAGACTTTATTACAAGAAATCTGTCCCAACAACACATTTGTTTCCATTTCTTTAGTTAGATTTGGGAAACCTGCCAAAGATAACACAGTTTGACAGACAGAATAACAGAACTGCACCAACTATCTGATTCTTTAACGGATATCTTAAAAGTTGGAGTATCTCAGTACAGTGTGCAGTGGGTCCTTAAAAATCTGACTAAATCTGACTAAACTGGACAAGTGAATGAGGAAAGAAGAAGTATCAGGGCTAAAAACAAAAAACAACTATCTGCAGCAGATAAACAGTCTGTGAAAGTCATGTCCTGAAGAAACAGGACCTGAGAGATGCATCTGGGCCTTCAGTTCTTTCATCTACTGTTCACTGAAGTCTCATCAGTGAACAGTTTCATGTTGTGGAGCTTCATTTCAGTCGCTGTTGATGATCTAGTTAAAACTGATGAGTCCCCCATGCAGTACCTCCTGTAAACACACTATTAATGTTGTTAAAGCATATTTGGATGGAACAGCACACAGTTGACTATCAGTCATGGACAGTTGTTACAGTAAGAAGCTACTTTGTATTTAAAGAGATGGAAAAGCATTGGATCAGCTCCTCATCGCCCTCTGCTGGTTACTTTATGAGTTGAGCCACTTCATAAAGTGATGCAAAGAAGTGTGACTCTCCAGTAAAGCACGATGAGAGTTGTTATCCACACATGGAGAAAACGTGGAACAGTGGTGAAGCTTTGTGGTCAGGAAAGTGTAGTGAAACAAGCCGCTGATGCTCCAGTGTGACTGAACCCAGTTCTTCAAAGATCAGCGTGACATTGATCAGTGTAGGTTATCACAAATACTTGACTGTTGTTCTTGCTGCCAACAAACTGGCACAACCAGTTACTCAGTTAAGGAGGTATTTACTGTTTCCCAGCACTACATTTATTTACAGCATGTTGGTGCACAACAGTCTGGCACAAGAAGCAGAATATTCTCAGTCTGCAGGTCTCATGTAACAGCTGCACTCTGCAGAAAAACTGAGACAATCACTGCTCTGTGCTCCCATTGGTCAACTGCACATGACTGAGGGAAGCATAATAAAAAAAAAAAACAAGTACAATAATAATAATAAAAGAACAAAAACATGTCGGTGCTTGTTTTGAGACGTGAGGAATTCCCATTTTTCCTCCTATGCATATGTGGCTATGTGTTCCTCTGGTAACAGTTTTTGACTTAAAGAAATTTGATCAATTTAAAGAGAGAAACTCAGGCAGCAACTGTGAACTTTCAGTATCACAGGCATTAATAACACCTCCCAACACTTCGAGAGGCCACATCGTAGCTTCTATATACAAGTTTACAGCAGACGCATAAATTAAGCAGTAGCTTGGTTAAATTTTGATCAAATGACATAGTAAGTATGAGGTCTTTTTTTTTTTTTAAATAAGGCAGTGCCTCTCAGCTCTCCTCCTCAGAATTTTTGTCTACTGGCTTTAATATGTTTAAAGCCAGTAGACAAAAATTAGGGAGGGATATTTTTCCCTTCGTACTATGAATATTTTTAAGGTTACAGGCCCCAAGGGTTTTTAAACCATCGTTGTTATTGAAAAATATTTAATGTGTCACTGTAGGCGTTTTCAACAAACATCAGTTTTTAAACTGTGTTTTCATTTTAGGGTTTTTTAAACCTTGTGATGGTCGTCAGGAGACTTATAGTGCCTAAGTCTGAATCTCAGCATCATTAGTGCAGTAAATGCAAAGAAAGATCCCAAAACAACACAAAAGAAAACCTGAAACAATCCCACCAATAAATGACAGACCGATTTTAAGTCCAACAGGGATATCCTTTATCCCTCCATCCTCCGTGTCTCCCTGGTGACCTGCAGGAGAGAAACAGGAGGGTGTCAGCATTCATGATGAGTGAAGAACAGAAGAGAATCTAATCCAACGACAGGAAGCAGCTTCACCTCTGCTCACTCACCTGGAGGAAGAACACTCATGTTGACGGTTCCCATGATCTCCAATGATGCTGATTCTCCCACAATGACTCGACACTCGTATGTTCCAGCATCATTAATCGTCACATCCTTCAGAATCAAAGACACGTCTCCATCCTTCATCTGTCTGTCCTGCAGATCCACCCGGTTCTTAAAAGATGGATGCTGGCTTGTTTGATCAAACAGCTCATCTCGGTACAAAAGCACATATTTATCTCCCAGGTCAGCTCTGCTCCACTTCACAGCTCTGATGGTTTTGCCTTGTGGAGCTCGACATGTCAGAGGGACATTCTTCTGTCCAGACTCAGCTGTGATGTTGTCTGGTCTGAAAGAGGAAACAACACACAGCAAAAAGGTTAAAGTACAACTGTTCACTTCTACAGCAGCCAATCAGAGAGAGGATCAGACACCAGTGAGCTCTGCTGACACAGAGGACAGAAAAAAAAACAAAACAAAACAAAAAAAAAAAAAAAAAACAAAACTTCTTGGACTTTATTTTGGGCAAAAGTCACCAAACCTTTGATGCAGTTTATCAGGTTTGACTCCTGTTTGTATGTAATCACTGTTTATGTCCTTTTTGAAATTAGAGTCATGGATCTCCCAGCTGAATAAGACAGCAAGCATATAGATAGTGAAGGTGTGGAGAAGGGAAAATACAGAGCAAGACTAAGGTGAGATATCATTTATCAATTATTGATGTCCTGTTGGTATGTGGGAGCTGAATCTTCAGCCTGCTCCTGCAGATACTCCAAAGACAGCGAGAGCAGTGATTCAGGTCAGACACACAGAGAGCAAAGAGGAGCGAGATTTAAAACTGAGCGTGTTGGGAAAGAAGAAACAAGAAAAAACTGGAAAAACAAGCTGTGCTGAATTTCAAAGATACAAGACATTAGAAAGCTGAGTGCAGAATTTATAAAATGAGGATCTGCTAAAATGATTATTTTCAGCCTTTTCCACTGTGGAGGACAAACACACAGGCCTGTGTTCTCACAGGTTGTACTAAATGTATATAAAAAAAATACTGAATAAAATGTTTAACTAAAAATAAAATTTATAGTTCAGTGTTGAATATTAAATAAAATATAGTATATAAAAGTGTATTTGAATGGTGAGATGCACCACAGAGTCTGAGAGGCTAACTGTGTCCCACAGGCCTGAATGTGAGCTTGAAGCCATTATTGTTGTTATAATGTTTTCATCAGATCACAAACAATATTTACTTCAGCAGGATTTTTATATTTTAAATTTTATCATTTGTCCCAAAGATGTTTAAATGGAAGCCAAAAATATCCAAAAGTTTATTTTACTTTCAGTTTGTTGATCCTGTTTGGACACAAACATCTGTACTTGGTGAGTTTGTCTACATGAGTGAGGCGACCTTTAAGTCTCTCCAGCCATAATCAGAACTGTCTGAATTCTCTAAATAGTAAAAAAGGAGCTTCGAGCTTTATTATGTCCTTTAGCAGAGAAGACAAAGTTTTAATTATGTGTTATTATTTTAATTGAGGTGTTTCTTTTATTTATTTATATTTTACTCTGATGTATTTGATCCTGTGTTGAGCACTTCTGTGAGATGTTTAAGTCCTTCGTAAATAAAGTTGGCTTCATGATGACTGAACATCATATTTCCCATCACATTCCTCCTGTTTGTTGCTGTGCTGCAGTTTTTACGATGATGTCATACGTTTCTTCCTCTTTAAAATCACGACCTTTACAATGAAGGGAAACTTTCACTGTTTCTGCTCCATCGGGATCAGGTGGAACATAGTGGGCGGAGTCTACAGTCAGCAAGTCAGCTGTTGAGTTTGTAAACTGGTTTGATTTGTTTTCATACAGAGAAAAGGCGTCGCTACAAACCACGTGAGAACGCTCAGTCCGCTCATTGGTCAGACTCCCAGAAGTAGTAAAGTGTGCCGTGTGAGAAAACCGCAAGTCGTTTCAGGGCTGGTTGCTGACCCACACAGACATTTGCACATCTGTACTTCCTTCCTGTATTGAGAATATAAAGCACACA
Organism: Oreochromis grahami; assembly: GCA_029532605.1. NCBI lineage: Eukaryota > Metazoa > Chordata > Actinopteri > Cichliformes > Cichlidae > Oreochromis > Oreochromis grahami. Next base: position 88,894 of record JAQSNX010002807.1, read on the forward strand.
TAACTACGGGACGTTTTTAACCCAAACTTGTAACGCGCCCCTGGCAGCTGGTTGGGATCACGTTCACACCATAAACAAACCCCACCGAGACCGCCGCCTGCAGAGGGTCTCGGTGGGGTTGTTGCGGTCCACACATGAGTGTGATTACTGTGTTCACACCTGCACAAACCAACCGAAGCAAACAGGAAAAACAAGCCTGAACACCCCAAGCCACACCCACATGATTTATTAATCTGTCACATTCTCTGATCTGCTCCTCATAAAGTCTCCTGCACACCTTTCCTTTACCTTGTGACGTCATTTATGGTGGTCTGGATGAAGTGACAGGAAAGGAGGGCAGATGGGCTTTTTGTTTACCAGACCGAACCCCTGCCTCCTAGCTCAGGTGTCCTGAGACAGCTTACACATGCTGCGTATACTCTTTTTAAAATAAATCTATCCTTCTAAAAATAAAACAGTATATTTCGGTCTAACCGTTTTTGTCCACTACGAGGACATAATGCACAGGCTGGGTCTCGAGGGGATCTGACAGTTTCACAGTAAAGGAGAGCGATGTTCATGTAGAAAAAGTAAGTAGTACTTGAATTAGCGCTCACCTGAGGAAGCCAAATCCACGACACAGACGAACAGCAGAGCCACGCAGAGACACGCTGATGTTAACAGAGTCATTCTAGTTTAACTCGGTATACGTCTAAAATATACCGGGAAAACACGACCTGTGGGTCCTTTTTGGTGCAGGTATAAACAGAGGGAAATTAATTAACGCCCACCCACTAATCAGTGTGCTTTTGAGCTGTTTAACGCCGCATCACAGTGACGTCACTGCCGAGGTACGAGGAAATGTTTTTAGCGTGAATTAGAATCTTGAGCAGTACTTTTAAAACCACAGCTTAAAATCCATCTGCATGAAGCACTAACTGAGTGTCTTTATAACAGGAGTGTTCATGTGTTCATTCGGTAATTTAGAAAAAATATAAAATATCGTCGTCCTACATTCTACCCTGACTCTTTAAATCTGCTGGAAACACAACACACAAAGAAAACCTGCTCAGCCTGCTGAGAGCACACCCTCGTTTTAGGTTTGACAGCATTTCTACTCGATGATGACTTCAGCGTGAACTGAGGCTGCAGTTTGGGGAAGGCCTCAGAGGGTGGCTGCCCCCGGCCGGGCAGATCCTCGTGTACATATGAGAAGTGAATGAATTAAGGGAGGGGCACGAAAACAAGAACAAACAGTGTGTAGTGACGGGGGTCGTATATAGAGAGGGAACCAGAAGTGAGCCGAATAATGGGCACACCATGCAAGCAGTCAGATAGAAAGACAGACATCATACCATTTAGTTTGTTTCTTTTACAAAACAAAAAACAAAAAGTAACAGCTCAGTGTTGAATAATAATAATAATAAAAATGTATCTGAATGGAGAGATGCACCACAGAATCATGGCTCAGTGTCTGAGAGTCTGACTGAGTCCCACAGGCATAAATGTTTCTGTGGGACTTAAAGCCATTACTGTTGTTATAATGTTGATAATTCCATCAGATCATAAACAATATAACAATATTTATTTTAAAGCATTTTTATGTTTAAAAATAAATGGTTAATCCAGCTGGTATGGAGGTGAAAATGGACTTCTCAAGGTAGTGTAATGAGCTCCTTACTCTTTTTAATGATGGTTAAAGATAATTATGAGGACGTGTAAAAGTCTGATGACACGGCCACTGATAAAAGAGGAAGAATAAAGGAGCAGATGTGAGCAGCTGGACTATTTTAAGTCACATGATCTTAATAATGTAATGCAAGACTTTTATTAAAGCCCTACAAAAATTACAAAACTATGATTTTCCAAACACTTTTGAACGGTTCGAGGCTCGTGTCTCCACAGGTCACTGATTGGTCAGACATTCAGGTTCAGTTACAATCAGACAGATAGAATTTAAATAGTTGGTGTCACATAAATATGATTAAAGTCAGTTAAAGAGAAAACACTGGAGTGGGGTCACTCAATATATTTATTAATCATATTTTAAAACAGATCACATTTAATTAAACAGCTTTAGATTCATGGCCTGTTTATGGACGACTCCGACATTTTACTTCCCTTTTTAAGATAAGCAACTTTGTTTTTTCTTTTCCCCCCAGAAACATAAAAAAGCTTCTTGAGTTTCTGTTTTAACCACAAACAGCTCAGACAGTAACGCTCACTATGAGCAGCACAAAACTTAAAACAGTTACACGTGACTGAAATGATGGGCATGTTAAAATTTCATATTTCAGACTCTCAGCTGTGTTCATATAATAAGTTCCATTTCTAGTCGAGTGGAGATATCTATTCGCCACTTTGGAGTGTTTCGGTTTTACCAAAAGCTTTATTAAATGGATTCAGCTTATATATGTACACCCCAAGGCATCAGTACTTACAAATGGAATAATTGCGCCTTCTTTTGAACTAGGTAGAGGAACCAGGCAGGGGGATCCCCTCTCCCCACTTCTTTTTGCTCTGGCCCTTGAGCCGCTGGCAGTGGCTATTCGCAAGGAGCCCAATTTTCCAGGTGTAAATATATGGAGAGACTGTCACAAACTGTTGCTGTACGCCGATGACATCTTGCTTTTTATATCAGACCCAGAAAAATCTTTAAGTTCCTTGCAAGCAATAATAAATACGTTTTCAGCTATTTCTGGTTATAGGGTCAACTGGACTAAATCAGAGGCCCTTCCGTTAACTAGTTATTGTCCCAGGACACTTTTTCAAACCAGTATGTTTTCCTGGCCTCAGAAGGGCATTAAGTATTTAGGCATCACCTTCCCACCTCATCTGTCAGACCTGATAAAGATAAATTTTGAACCTTTACTTAGCGATATGAAAATTAATATTGATCGCTGGTCTCAGTTGTATCTCTCAATGTGGGGAAAGGTTAATGTAATCAAAATGGTATGTACACCTAAGTTCAATTATTTGTTGCAGGCTCTACCAATTCATGTTCCCCTGAAATACACCAAACAATGTGACCAACTTTGTAAAGTATTTATATGGAATAATAAAAAACCCAGATTGAATCTGAGAAAATTGCAGAAACCAGTGGACAGAGGTGGGTTAGGGATGCCTAATTTACTCTTATATCACTATGCATTTTCTCTTCGGCATTTGGCACATTGGTTCTTACCCCCTGAGAAAGCGCCTCCTTGGTTTTCTATTGAAAGTACTGCTTGCTCGCCATTTACACCATTATATAGCTTATCAACTAATCTGTCCCCCCATATTCAATCACATCCGGTATTCTCTCATTTGAAAGAAGTATGGAAAAGAATATCCAAGTTATTTAAATTCGATCCATATCTTAACCAATCTGCTGGCATTTGGTATAATCCTAAACCTTCTATTGCTAAACTATCTTTCTTTTGGAAGCTCTGGTTTCAGAGAGGCATAACAGTTTTGGGGGGATCTTTACGAAAACAGTACATTTAAATCATTTGAAAAACTCGCAGAAGAATTTGATTTACCCAGGCAGGAATTTTGGAAGTATCTGCAATTAAGACACCTGATGGCTATTACATTTAGTTTATCCGTAAAGTTCCCTTTAAGCTGTGACTTTCTGGAGGAAATAAAAAAAAACCTTTGGGCGTGGACAAGAGGCATCAGCTTATTACAAAATGCTTCTATTAGCCTCTGATCCCAACACACTGTCCCCCAAAAGAACGTGGGAAATGGATTTAAGTCTTAGCTTCACTGTGGAGGAATGGAATGGCATTCTCAGGAATTTGAAAAAAAATGTCACGCGAGTTGCGTTCAAGATTGGTCCAATTTAAGATTTTAAACAGAGTATACTGGACACCCTCACGGCTGCATAGGGTGGGTCTAGCGACTGGCGATGCATGCTGGAAGTGCCAGCAGGGAAGTGGCACACTCTTACATTTGCTTTGGGGTTGCTCCAAAGTCCAAGATTATTGGACCCATATTCATACAGTAGTAGAGAAGGTGGTAGGTCAAAGGGTCCCATTAATGAACAGTCTATTTGTATTAGGAGACCCTTCAGCTTTGAGTCACTTACCCACTCCTCTTGCTCACTGGATACAAACGGCTATTATGCTGGGGAGGAAGCTGCTGGTGAAAGAGTGGAAGGCCTCATCGACTCCCACCTTCTCTCAGTGGTATACCTCTTTGGGACAAGTGGCAGCTTACGAAAAATTATCATATAGACTGTTGAATAGACTGGACGATTATAATGATAAGTGGGCTAACTACTTTTTACACACAGGTCAGTGACGTATCCGGCTAAGGCAGTTAAGGTCGGACTAAATAGGATAGCTGTAATAAGGCCTATGTGAAATACTGGCATCAGTGTATATTTAGGTTGTGTTGGTTTTTTTTTTTTTTTTTTTTTCTTTTGGGGGGGGGGGGGGGGGGGGGGGGGGTTGGAAGTATCATTGATTATCAATTGTTGTGCTGTTGTTATTGGGAATGTCCATCCTGTTATCTTCTGTTGTTTTTCTTTTTTTGTTTTTGTTTTTTAAATCTAATAAAGTTTGGGTCATATAATAAGTTCCATTTCTGTATCTGACACCAAATAAAGCCCGCCTTCTTCCTCTGATGAGGTCTTCTTCCACTTTTTGTGCAAACACTGTTGGATCACTAAATTCATTAAGATTCATGTGACAAAGCTATTCTAAAATATATCAATAATAACACTGAACTCAGTTATTGAAAAACTCTGTTATTGTAAAAGTCTTGAACCAGCCTTATTTTCTATCTTTGTTGCCTCCAAGCAGTCAAACTTTTCATTTTAAAATGAACAATATTTCTCCTGATTAATTTTTTTTAGGACTTTGGCTCCTCTTATACCCATTTTTAACACATTCCTAGTCCCATGAATTATTAAGTCATAAAAAAGGAATTTACTCATAGGATGAACTCCTGTAAACACACTGTCAATGCTGTAAAAGCATATTTTGACAGGGAAACACATATTTGACTATCAGTCATGGACAGTTGTTACACAGTAGTGAGACGTTACTTTGTATATGAAGAGATGGGAAAGCATTGCATGGATGAGTTTGCATCAGCTCGACCTTTTAACCAGGAGGTCAGCTCCTCATCGCCCTCTGCTGGTGACTTTATGAGATGAGCTGTTTCATATAAAGTGCTGTGAAGAAGTATCAGCCTCCTCACTGATTTCTTACTTACTTGCATATTTGTCACACTTTATTTTCTCATAACATCAACCATTAATTTTGGATATTATATTTTGGCATTTTGTCTTTATTTGATGCCAACAGTGAACATAGAGACAAATCTGACAGACCTGCTGAATCAAGAGTCACTGGAGTAGAATGAGTCTGACAAAGTGAAGCAGGATAAAAACGTCCAAAAGCAACACATCAACCCACGATCTACAGAAGAGCTGAGAAACAAAGTCACTGACATCTATCAGACTGGGAAGGTCACAGATTCATTTACAAGACTTTGGGACTCCAGTGAAGTATGATGAGAGTCGTTATCCACACTCTTCATGGTCAGGAAAGTGTAGTGAAACAGGCCTCCAAAGATCAGCGTTGATCAGTGCAGGTTATCAAAAAGACGTGATTGTTGTTGCTGCCAACACACTCGCACAACCAGTTATTCAGTTTAGGAGACATGTACTGTTTCACAGCACTGTAGATCACACAGAAAGTGAACCCCTGGATAACAAAACTCTTTATTACAAATCACATGTCTTTGTTTAAAATAAAACAAACAGATTGTGGCTCAGACAGCAGCAGCTTCTCATGAATCCATCAACAAATTGTGTTATAAAGCCTTCCTACACTCCTACTTTATATAAAATCATTTTAACCAAGTTTATATACATCTGTCAAAATCTTGCTTTAACTGAGTTTATTCAGTATTTAAACTCAAACATATTTTGCATCATTTAACATCCCGAATTTGTAAAACTCACACAAAACTCTTTGGTTTCATCCTGTTGAAAACCTGCATTGTGTCTGTAGTTCTGCAGGATTAAAGTTGGTCTGACTCAGTTTAACCTCCTGAGCTCTAGTTTAGGATGAATTATTATTTGATCCTGATTATTTGGATTTAGATGGACCTGGTAAGCACAAGTTTGTTTTTTAAACCATGTCCTCGTAGGGAGACAATGATTTCATGGCCTAACAAAATAAAGGCAAAACCTGCTCACCAAAGACTTATATAAAGTGCAGAAAGTTTAAAAAGTATCGTCTCTACATGAGGACAGCAGCAAATAGATAAATATATTTTGAGTTAGTCTCAGCTGAGCCCCTCAGAATAAACTGATTTTTTGTGCAATACCTTTAAGATATTTAATAAATCCATTCATATTTCTGCTTTCATATTTTGAGGGTTAGAGTCCCAAGAGTTTTTTTAAACCTTCATTGGTTTTGCTGCCGACCTCTGTTCTGGTTGTTCCATCATCAAAATGTTATGTAGTGTGAAACCATCATGAATTAGACCACCTAATCTGTTTCTTCATCTTTTTGAACCAACATCAGTTTTTAAATAGTGTTTTTAAAGCTGGTGAGTTTTATCTGGAGACCCCCGACTCAATTTTCTGGAGATTAAACTCCAATCACAAAGAAGAGCAGCAGTGACAAGAAGAAGAAGAAGAAAAAGAAGAAACAAACCAGAACCAAACACAAAAATCATCTGTCCCTTACATCCATATTTTGTGTGACCTGCAGGAGAAACAGGAGATGTGTCAGCATTCAGGTAGAGTCTAACAACCAGGAAGCAGCTTCACCTTCACTGAACATAAATAAAATCTGAAACAATCCCACCGATAAATGACAGACCGGTTTTACGTTCAACAGGGATATCCTTCTTCCCTCCATCCTTTGTGTGTTCTGGCTGAACTGCAGGAGGGAAACAGGAGATTTGTCAGCATTCATGAGTGAAGAACAGCACAGAATCCAATCCAACAACAGGAAGCAGCTTCACCTCTGATCACACACACTGAACTCTGCTCACCTGGAGGATCAACTCTCAGATAGATGATGCTGATGAGCTTCATACTCTCTCCCTCTGTCATGACACGACACTTGTATGTTCCAGTGTCATTAATCGTCAAATTCTTCAGAATCAAAGACACGTCTCCATCCTTCATCTGTCTGTCCTGCAGATCCACCCGGTTCTTAAAAGATGGATGCTGCTCATCTGGAACAAACTGCCCACCCCGGTAAACAAGGACATATTCCGGCTCCAGGCCTTCTCTGCTCCACTCTACAACTATGATGTTTTTGTTTAGAGCTCCACATGTCAGATTGACATCCTTCTGTCCAGACTCAGCTGTGATGATTTTCTGTTCTGAGAGTGAAACAACACAGAGCAGAGAGGTTAAAGGTCAAAGTGCAACTGTTCACTTCTACAGCAGCCAATCAGAGAGAGGATCAGAGACCAGTGAGCTCTGCTGACACAGAGGACAGAAAAAAAAAAACCTTCTTGGACTTTATTTTGGGACAAAGTCACCAAACCTCTGAAGCAGTTTATTTGACTCCTGTTTGTATGTAATCAGTGTTTATGTCCTTTGAAATTAGAGTCATGGATCTCTACTGTGATTTAGACAGCAGCCATATAAAGAGCGCAGAGAACGGAAAAATAACTGAGCAAGACTAAGGTGAAATATTATAAATCAATATTAATGTCCTGTCAGTATGTGGGAGCTGAATCTTCAGCCTGCTCCTGCAGATATTCCAAAGACAGTGAGAGCAGTGGTTCAGGTCAGACACACAGAGAGACGAGGAGGCGAGAAAGAAAACTTAATGTTCAGTGTTGAATGTTACATAAAATAAAATATATAAAAGTGTATTTGAATAGCAAGATGCACCACAGAGCTGTGGCACAAAACACTGAGTATCTTTTTATTCAGCACTTCTGTCAGAGGTTAAAGACCTTCATAAATAAAGCTGGCTTGCCGCTGCTATCATGATTGTTCCTGCACACAGAATCTCTCTAAATGAAGATCAGATTATATTAAGTTGATTGAACATCATATTTCACCTCACACCTCCTGTTTGTTCCTGTGCTGCAGTTTCTATGATGATGTCATTTCATTACTGTATGTTTCTTCCTCGTTAAAATCACAACCTGATAATGAAGGGAAACTTTCATTGTTTCTGCTCCATCAGGATCAGGTGGGACATGGTGGGCGGAGTCTATAGTCAGCAGGGGCAAGTTGCTGAACCACGCAGACCTTTGCACACTTGTACTTCCTTCCTGTATTGAGAATTCACTAGCTGGGACCACATCCTCAGAAACGATGAGCAAAGATGGATGAGGAAGTATGAACTGGTGCTGCGGTTTGTGGAAGGCCTCGAAGGGGACTGGCAATGGCTCCCCTGCTGGGCAGATCACCATGTACTAACGAGATGTGAATGAAGGAAGGGAGGAGGAGAAGAGAGGGGGAAAGGGGGGACATGGAAATGAGAACAGTGGGTATTGGAGAAGGGGTCATTTATAGTCTGAGGTCAGAAGGGCACGAAGGAGGAGTGGTCCCGCTCCAGAAGTTCAGACGATATCTCGCCTATAAAGCACACGTGGCTATGGGACGTTTTTAGCCCAAACTTGTAACAAGCCCCTGGCAGCTAGTTTGGATCACGTTCACATTCAACGGATCGTTCACGTTGAGTGTGATTACTGTGTTCACACATGGACAAACCAACCAAGAGTTTCATGCTCAGTCATCATAACATTCACACTATAACATTGTATAGGATGCCCAACATGGAGTTCGTATCTTCCCCAAGGATATTTGGCATGCAGACTGGAGGAGCCTGGGATCAAACCACCAACCTTCCAGTTAGTAGCTGACCTGCTCTACCACCTGAGCTACAGCCACCCCAGTGGTCATGAGAATTTGCATGTTAATAATCAAGGAACTGACCTCCCAGCACATTGTTCATTCAGTGGTGCTGGTTTCAGTCATTATGCAAACGTACTGTTTATAAGGTTGGGGAAACCTGCAGTGAGCTGAGACTGAAGAAGTCACTTGGCTGAATGTGTGTGAAATCCTTAGAAAGCACCAAGCATAGAGCTGTGGGAAGCAGAGTGCTTGTGGGAATGTGGGTGTGATTGGGTGAATAGGCATGTTGTATAGAGCGCTTTCAGTACTTTGGGAGAAAAGCGCTAAATAAGAATCAGTCCATGAGTGACGAAATGTATCTCCCACTGAAAATGTCCAGATGAACATAATCAAATTTTGGGGAAGAAAACTCGAGTTTGATTTCAGCAGAGTAAACAACCAAAGATAGACCCACATAATTATTAATCCATCAGATTCTCTGATCTACTCCTCATAAAAGCTACGTCCACACTAATGCGTTATTGTTTTAAAACTAATCGTTTTCTCTCCGTTGTAACCTCCCGTCCACACTGAGACGCCGTTTTAGCTGATGGAAAACGCAGCATTTTGAAAACACTCTCGAAAACGCATACATTTGAAGACGATGCGTTTACGTCGAAGTGAAAACGGAGACTTTCGAAAACGATGACGCATTATAGTCATGTGATGCAGTCATGTGACCAGTTAAAAAAAGATAGCAGAGGGCATTATACAGCAGTTGTTTTGTTTGCTCTCCATTGTGACAGCCCTAAAAAAGATTAATATCAGTCTGTACATGCTTCAGATAGCTTTTCTTCAAATTCTTTAATTCTCACTCGCTTTTGCAACTCCGCCTCATTGTTAGTCCTTTTAAAAAACTCGGTGCTTTTCCTCAACATTTTGCCGCAACGTTTCAAAGAGCCGGAAAGTAAATAAACGGCGGACAGAAATGAGGCAGGTCGAAACGTCTTGTGTTTCATGCATGTGTAGAACTGGAGCGTAAGTGTGTTTAGCCGTTTAAATGTGGACGCACAACGCTGTGTAAACAACTGAAAACGCTAGTGTGGACGCGGAGTGGTTTCAGACGAAAACACCGTTTCCAAATCTATCCGGGCTGGTGTGGACTTAGCCAAAGTCTCCTGCAAACACTTCCCTCACCTCGTGTAACATCCGTTGCGGCCAGGGTAAAAAGGGTGAAGAGGGGCTTTTTGTTTATCAGACTGCACCCCTGCCTCGTAGCTCAGGATTCCTCTTAATCTGTCCTTATGAGAAACAACACTATCTATCAGTTATACCATCATTATCCAGTAGGAGGACATCGTCACAGGCTGGTCTCAAGGAAATTCAGCAGTTTTACAGCAAATGAGAGCAATGTTTCAGGGCCTTGTTCACGAAGTCTAAAGAGAAAGTGCAGAAACTTAAAATACTCCGTCCAGATGAACAGAATCAACTTTTTTGGAAACAGAAAGTAAAGAAGAACTCACCTGAAGACGCCAAATCAGCAAACAGCAGAGCCACACAGAGACATAATAGTGTTAATGGAGTCATTGTAGGTTAATTCAGTACGTCCAAAATATACCGGGAAAAAACACGACCTGTGGATCCTTTATGGTGCAGGTGTAAACAGAGGAAAACTGATGGAGGCACACCCACTCATCGATGTAGTTTCGATCTTTTTAAGTCCACATTCCAGTCATGTCACTGCTGAGTTGGCACATTCCAGAGAAAATAAGAAAAATTAGATTTGTTCTGGTTTAGTCACAGATCTTTGCTGTGAGGCAGGATTTTGGCTTATTGAGATAACTTCAGGGTAAACCTTGGTTTTAATGTACTAAAAATGTGGTTCACTTCTTACCTGTACATTGCCATGGCAACCTATGCTGTGATTAGAGATCAGTAGACATGCAATCACTTGAATTAAGCAAAAGCTGAGTCGCTTTATAACAGGAATGTTCATGTGTTCGTTTATGATTTAAAATATATAAAAAATCATCGTCCTTCATTTTACTCTGAAGAGTTTTTGAATCAGCTGGAAACACAACATGCAAATAAGAACCTGCTCAACCTGCTGAGACCACATCATCATTTTAGGTTTGACAGCATTTCAAGTAGATGAATTGAGGCTGCAGTTTGGGGATGACAGGTGGCTGCTACTAGTCCGGGCAGATTCTCGTGTATCAGTGAAAAGTGAATGAAAGAGGGAGGGACAGGAAAACAAGAACCAACAGCTTGTAGTGGCGCGGGGTCATATATAGAGAGGGAACCAGAAGTCAGACGAATACATTCGACATACAAAGACAGGCTCGGATCATACCATCTACAGATTGAATTTACAGTTCAGTGTTGAATAATTCATGAAATAAACTATATAAACTCCTTACTTTTTAAAAAATGGTTAAAGATATATTTAATGAGCTTCTTACTCTTTTTAATGATAATTAAAGATAATTATGAGGACACATAGGAGTCTGACAACATGTCCATCGAGAAAAGAGGAAGAATAAAGGAGCAGATGTGGGCAGCTGGACTATTTTTAATCACATGATCTTAAAAACTTAATGCAATACTTTGGTTAAAACTGTACAAAGTCTACAAATTATTGTTATTATTTTATTTTAATGAAATAAAATAATTTTATATTATTTAATATTTTAATCGCCGTCATCACTGCGCTCATGTAACTGAAAACTACAAACCTGATGGTGATGATGGTCCGAGGCTCGTGGCTCCACAGGCCACTGATTTGTCAGACGTTCAGGTTCAAGCTCAGCTGAACGTAACATTAAGGTGTCAGTGAGTAGAAATACTAGAAAAGCAGAGTAAACGTAGTCATTACAATCTGACAGATGGAAATGTTGGTGTCACATAAATATGATTAAAAAGTAAAAAAAAAAAAAAACACTGGAATGAGTTCACTGAATGTATTTAAAACAGATCATATTTCATTAAACAGCTTTAGATTCATGGCCTGTTTGTGGAGGATTCAGACATTTCACTTCCTCTTTTTTAGATTAGCAGCCCTCTGATGAAACAGCTGGAAGTCTTTTCTTTTCCTCCCAAAACACAAAATTTAGCTTCTTTAGTTTCTGTTTAAACCACAAACAGCTCAGGGAATAACGGTCACCATGTGCAGCACAAAACTTTAAAGACAGTTACACGTGACTGAAATGATGAAAATGTAAAAATTCATGTTTCAGACTCTCAGCTGTGTTGATATAATGAGTGGATGATTTGAGCTTTTTTTCATTTCTGTCACTGACACCAGGTAAAGCCCGCCCTCTTCTTTTAAGCACGCTTTCTTCCTCCATTCATGCAAACAGTGGTGGATCGCTAAATTCATTAAGATTCATGTGATGAATTCTATGCTAATATATAAGTATTAACATAAATTTCTCCCGATTCTGCCTCCAGTCAGTGACACATTGTTGTCATTTTTTAAATGCGATCTTGAGCAACAGTTCTCCAGGATGAAAGTTTGTCTTTGGACATTGGCTACTTTTACTCTCATTTTTAGTACAGTCCTATTAGCTGAGCCATGAATCGTTCAGGCATTAAAAGGAACTTACACAAGGGATCAACCAGTTTGTTTATAAGCATTTTACAATTAAGCAGAGAAACAATGTTAAACTGTAACTTTAGAGACTTTATTACCAGAAGCCTGTCACAACATCACATTTGTTCACATTTCTTTAGTTAAATTTAGGAAACTTGCCAAAGATTTCACAGTTTGACAGACATAAACTCCCAGATTTATTTCCCACTTAAAAAGATAAATGGCTTCTCAGTAGACCCTCTGCTTAGATGCCTTGATGAAATAAGTGCCTGGATGACTTTGAACGTTTTACATTTTAATGAGCAGAAAACAGAAGTGATGGTTTTTGGTGGCACTTCTGAGGCCACTACTATAAATCTTGGTTCGCTGGCACAGTATGTTAAACCAGTCATCACTAATCTGGGAGTACAAATGGAGGCAGATCTTAAACTTGAAAGCCAGGTCAGAGCTGTTGTAACATCTAGCTTTTTTCATTTGAGGCAATCAGTCAAAATAAAGCTCATCTTATCAAAACAGCTTTTTAGACAGTAATCCATGCCTTTGTTATATCTAGGCTGGATTATTGTAACACACTTTATTGTTGGTTAGTGATGCGTCCATTAGGCGTCTGCAGGTTGTGCAAAATGCTGCAGCACCTCTTTTAACTGGAACAAAAGAGTCTGAGCACATCACCCCCTTTTTAATTTCACTCCACCTCCTACCTGAACATTTTAAATCTCTTAATGGCCTGATGATTGTGCTTTTGCGATAGCTGCTCCAAAGTAGTGGAATGATCTGCCCCTGCACGTTGGACAGGCCTCTTCTCTTTCTGAGTTTAAAAGTCTTCTTAAAACATATTTATTTGCTGAAGCCTTCGGCACTGTTTAAGGGGACTGACTCAATTTGTTTTTAACATGTTTTATTTTATTTTAGTTATTTAATTTTATCTTATTTTATTTTTACTTTGCTTATGCTATTTGCATATACAGCACTTTGTCAACTCTGGTTTTATGTTAAAGTGCTTCATAAATAAATTTGGTATGGTACAATGTTATTGCACCAACAATGTGATTCTTAAAAGCTCAAAACTCTGGTTTTATAGTGGAAACAGGAGAAGTCGGGGACAGAAGAAGTATCAGGTCTAAAGAAAAGCTATGCATGAAAAGGCAGCATTTCAAACAGATCTTATAATGTGACGAATCCAAATTTTACAGTTTTGGTTCAAATCATCATCAGTATGTACGGACAAAGAGGTTCCAACTGTGAGCGTCTACAGCTGTAAAACAGGGCGGAGGCTCTGTTGTGGGTTGGAGCTTCATTTCAGTCGGTGCTGTTGGTGATCTTGTTCAAACGGATGGAGTCATGAAAACAGAAAAATACCATCAGATGTTGATCCACCTCACCGCAGTACCTCCTGTAAACACACTGTTAGTGCTGTGAAAGCACATTTGGATTGAACAGCACACAGTTAACTATCAGTCATGGACAGTTGTTACACAGTAGTGAGAAGTTATTTTCTATTTGAAGAGAAGAGAAAGCACTGGATGGACGGCTCCCCATCGCCCTCTGCTGGTTACTTTATGAGATGAGCTGTTTCATGTAAAGTGGCGTGAAGAAGTATCAGCATCAAACATTATTTTTGAACATTACTTCTTTGGCATTTTGCCTTTATTGGATGGCAACAGTGAACATAGACATGAAGCTGATAGATGTCAGGATGAAAAAATTATTTATTTATTTTTTATCATCATCTGGTGATGTCTGTTTTCAACACCATGAGACTCTGCTGTTTGCTGAGGATGAGGATGATGGAGAGTTTGTTCTTCAGCTCAGAGTTTCACTGTGAAGTTTCCTCCACAGAGAGTTTAACTCGAGGCTCAGCAGTGAAGTTACAGTCTGACATTTTAAGATTTTAAGAAGTGCCCAAAGCAACAAATCATCTACCGTGTGCAGCACGTGTTATATTGATCTTAGCATTGCCAAATAAAATAAACAAACACAAAAAGACAGGAGTTTAGTTAAAGTTTAATCATAAGCATGAGGTCATGGTTTTATTAATACCTTCAACATATTTAATAAGTCCTTTCATATTTCGAGGGTTAGAGGTCCTAAGAGTTGTTTAAACCTTCATTGTTTTTGAAACATTCCTGTTTTTTATGCCGACCTTCCTTCTGGTTGATCCATAATCAGAATTTTATGTAGTATCTGTTTCTTTATCTTTTTGAACCAACATCATTTTTAAATAGTGTTTTTAAACCATCAGGAGACTAGTATGACCCCTGAAATATTTTCTTTTTTAATTTTCTGGAGATGAAAATCCAACGACAAACAGGAGCAGCAGTGACAAGAAGAAAAAGGAAAAGAAGAAGAAACAAACCAGAACCTGATAGATAATTCATCTGTCCTTTAGATCCATCCTCTGTGTGACCTGCAGGAGAAACAGGAGACGTGTCAGCAATCAGGTAGAAAAGAGTCCAACAACCAGGAAGCAGCTTCACCTCTGATCACACATGTAGCCCTGGCTATATAAAAAGGTCATTTATTTAAATAGTTCATTTGTATTCATGGTTAATTGCAAATGTTTAATGTGTCCAAGAATGTATACAAATGCCTGCAAGGTATGTGATGTGTGTCAGTTAAATGCACAACCTTTGTATTTGTATTTTGAGGTTTATGTCATTATTTTTGATTGGGTATTGATATGTACTACAGCTCCAGTGAACCCTGAAGTAGTCTCAGGTAGAGGGGGTTGGGAGCAAGTGGGGAGCCGTGTGCACTCTGCAGGAAGTGAGAAAGACGAGAGCGGAACAGTGTCGAGTGAACGCAGAGTTCATAGAAGGGCGACGGACGTATTTTCAGGTTGACGGATAGTTGACTGGAGTGGAAAACTGTTGTACCCTACTGTGAGTAGGAGGAGACGGACGTCTTGCTGGCGTGTCAGAGAGGTCCCTTCTGCTGGTCTTGCTGAAGTTATGTGTTCACGTGGCGAGGACGACTGTGAGTGCTGCTGCCGCGGCCTGCTGGTAGCATTGACCCAGTTCCCCCTGCTATCCCCTTGAACTGCCTGGAGGTGTGAGTACTGTTTGCACGTGCTTTTTATTTTACTGCTTGGCAACAAGTGAAGCGACCATATTGTTTTAGGTCCCAACGCACCCGAGCCACGACTCAGGCCTGCAACGAGAGGTCTGCTAGCAGAAAGACTGTAGCACTTGAGGTCTGTGTGTGAGCCCACAATATTGTTTGATTATTTTGTTGCTGTTGAAGTAGATACCTTACATTGCTTAACAAACTTTAATGATTTTACTTATTTTTCTTTTGTGTTGTTAATTAATCATTCACTAAAGTGGAGTTAACTTTATAATTGACCTGCTTGTGTGTGATTTATTTCCATATAGTGTAGTTTTATTGCATATTTTATACCATAAGCATCAAAAAGGGAGTATCAGTAGGAAAGTAACGACAGGAACCCAGGGCCCCTCTCAATAGAAGTGGGACGGGTGTTACACACATAATGAACTTTGCTCACTCACCTGGAGGAGCCACACTCATGTTGACAGTCCCCATGATCTCCCATGATGCTGATTCTCCCACAAGGACACCACACTTGTATGATCCACCATCATTAGTCGTCACATTCTTCAGAATCAAAGACACGTCTCCATCCTTCATCTGTCTGTCCTGCAGATCCACCCGGTTCTTAAAAGATGGATGCTGATGATCTGGATCCAGCTGCTCATCTCTGTACAAGAGCACATATTCATCGCCCAGGTAATTTCTGCTCCACTTCACAGCTCTGGTGGTTTTGCCTGATGGAGCTCGACATGTCAGAGTGACGTTCTGTCCAGACTCAGCTGTGATGGTTGTCTGGTCTAATAGAGGAGATCAAACACAGAGCAGAGAGGTTAAAGGTCAAAGTACAATTGTTCACTTCTACAGCAACCAATCAGAGAATGAATCAGAGACCAGTGAGCTCTGCTGACACAGAGGACAGAAAAAAAGACCTTCTTGAACTTTATTGTGGGACAATGTCACTGTGGCGCGAGGGAGGCCGACACACCAGCTCATCACGCCTCAGTGACTTAAAAGCAGAGTGAAGTGGGTCCTGAGGTCGTTGTTGTTCCGAGAACCAGAAAATAAAAGTGTTATAAGTGAGCTATGTGGTCGGTCCATCATGCATCTGTTATAGTCACCAAACCTCTGAAGCAGTTTATCAGGTTTGACTCCTGTTTGTATATCTAAGTGGTTTTATGTCCTTCTGTCCTTTGAAATTAGAGTTATGGATCTCCCGGCTGGTTTAGACAGCAGCCATACGGATACTGTAGAGTGTGGATAGGGAAGAAATACAGAGCAAGACTAAGATGAGATAGCATTTATTAATTATTGATGTCCTGTTGGTATGTGGGAGCTGAATCTTCGTCCTGCTCCTGCAGATATTCCAAAGACAGTGAGAGCAGTGATTCAGGTCAGACACACAGAGAGACGAGGAGCAGAGAGGAGAGGGACGAGAAAGAAAATTTAAAGTTCACTGTTGAATGTTACATAAAATAAAACATATGAAAGTGGTGGAGCCTACAGTCAGTGGGTGAGCTGATGAGTTTGTAACCTTGTCCCCTCCCACACCCCACGGTTTGTTTTGTTTTGTTTGTATAGAGAGAAAAATCCAAGTGAACGCCAAGAAAAGCAAAATGCGTCACTACAAACTATGTGAGAACTGTTTCAGATCAGGTTCACACCATAAACGAGACCGCCTCCTCCAGAGGGTCTCAGTGCGGTTGTTGTGGTCCACACCTGAGTGTGATTACTGTGTTCACACCTGCACGAATCAACCGAACCAAACAGGAAAACAAGAGTTTTTCACTCCCACATGATTATTAATCGGTCAGATTCTCTGATCTGCTCTTTATACCGTCTCGTACACAGCCTTCCTTCACCTCGTGATGTCATCCATGGTGGTCAGGGCAAACAAAAAGGAAAGCGGGGCTTTTTGTTTAACTGACTGCACCCCTGCCTCGTAGCTCAGGAGTCCTGAGACAGCTCACACGAGCTTCTTCTTCTTCTTCTTCTTCTTTATGTTGCTTATTGGCAGTTGGCAAACAGCAAAATGGTGCATTACCACGCCCAGCTGCTGTGGAGTGTGGACAGAAATGTCCCCCCAAAAAATTAGCCTGCCTCAAAAACCAAAATATGGCCTGATAACTTTCAGTTCTCGAGTCCAGCTTCACTTTCATATCACCAAGCTTTTCCATCAATTGTCTTCTTTCAGCATCATATTTCCTACTAACACTAATATCCATATCCACCATTGGTCTCTTTGTAGCTTCCTTTGCTGTCCTATCTGCCGTTTCATTTCCTTTAACTCCATGATGTGCTGGTACCGATAAGAAGGTGACCACAAGCCCCGTCATAGTAATCCTGAATAATGTTTGCTGGATCTCTATCAGAATGTCAGGTCTGCAGTCTTGAGTGGCTGTCTTGCAGACTGGCCAATGACGAGCTCGAGTCTGAACATATCACAGATCTTAGTGGTTTCGTTTCTTCAGTCCACTGGACAGATAACAGTATTGAAACCGTTTCTCCTGTGTACACTGATAAACCATCACTGATCCTTTTCCTTACTTTGATATTAAACTCAGGAACAGTAAACGCTATCCTGCTTTGGTTGGCTGTATTCTTTGATGCATCTGTGTAGATTTAGACATAACTGTAATACTGATCAATATATGCCTGCACTGTATGTGAATTCAAGATAAAACCCCATCCCCTGTTCTTTTTGTTTAACTATGTGAAATCTACTACTGCATCAGGGAGCATCAATTATGAGGTAATGGTGCTGTCTGACTCATGTTGATTTTGTCCAGATTAAGGTCAGCTGCTTTCTGTCCCACTGTCCACCCAAAGCTCTTCAATTTTCTTGTCTCTGTTTCCCAACATGGTTTAAAAAATAGTTTTTGTTGGATGACCTTGACCACGTACTTGTAGACTCGCCCAGTAATTCAGTGTTAGTTGCTCTCTCCTTATTTCTAATGCCATTTCTCACATTTCTACATGTATTGCAGCTGTTGGGGTTGTTTTAAATGCACCTGTGCAAAGTCTTAGTGCTTGATATTAGATACAATCTACCTTACGAAGAGTTGTTCCAGCAGCAGAATTATATACTATACATGCATAATCCAATACTGATCTAATCAACCCAGTATATATAGCTTTCAAAGACTTCCTATCAGCCCCCAGTCAGTTCCCACTAAACACCTCATTATATTTAACACTTTTTTGCATTTGTCTATTATCTTCTGAACATGTATAGTCCATGTCACCCTTTCATCAAACCACAACCCCAAATATTTAAATTGTTTTACCCTTTCCAATTCTTGTCCATATAAACTGACCCGGATGTCAACACCAACTCTTTTTCTTGTAAAAACCATTATTTTAGTCTTATCAACGGAGAATTTCAACCCCCATTTATGTGACCACTGTTCTATTTCTTGTCTTCTTTCTCTCACCCACATTGCCCCATCGTCTGCAAAAAGTGAAAACCCCATCCCACCCTCTATGTTCTTAAACACAACATTTATCAGCAATCTATGCTCCCTTGTGTCGTTCCATTTCCTATCGGCAAACTCTCCGAACAACTCCTTGCAATCATGACCATTATTCATCTTCCTACCAAGAAAATCCTTAATCGATTGGAACATTTGATCCTTTATACCAATATTCCTAATATTGATTAATAGACCTTCCCTCCACAGCATATCATATTTCTTTCTCTATATCAAAAAAGACCGCCAGCGCACTCTATTTGTTCACTTGTGCCTTCCTTATCTCATGTTCTAAACATAAAGCTGGATCCCTTGTACCCTCTTCTAAAACCATTTTGATACATATCTTTTATTTTCTACATAGAAGACTAGTGTTTGATTTATCATTCTCTCCATTATTTTGCAGATGTTGGGTGATAAAGCTATTGGTCTGTTGTTGTCTGGCTTTGTATCATCCTTCTCTGGTTTACGTATATAGGTGTTAGGTGTTGTGCCAAAAGCTGATTGCTTGTATTCAAACTGCTATAAATACCTTGTTGGTTTCGAATATGTGAAACAGATGTCAAATGTTTCCCTCTTGAATGACACCAAGTCAACTTGAGCCAAAAACAACATTCCTGTCACACGGTACAATGCTGCAATCAGTTTTTGGCAGTGACTTTTATATATCCTTTCTTTATCCAGTTAAAAAAAACAAATCTCGTCGACATTAAAAATGTCTTTTTAAGAGTAATCTGGCCTCAAGGACATGCAACAAATATACATATATGTACATATATCCCATTTGCAAACCCTGTTCACTAAAGTCTATAAACATATGTAAGGATATTCCACGTTAAAACACACACACACGGAAAGATTATAAATCAGTTTTTGGCACAACACCCAGCTCCTGATTCACCTCGACAAAAACTCCATTCCAGGAGCAGTGGCGCGTCACTCCAGCCAAATCGCGTACACGAGCTGCGTATTTTTATTTATTTATTTTATCTATCCTCCTGAGAGAAAAGAAAGAGTATGTTTCAGTTGAACCGTTTTTGTTCACTACAAGGACATAATACACAGACTGGGTCTCGGGGGTATTTAACAGTATTCTAGTAAACGAGAGCAGTGTTTCAGGTCCAGTCAAAATAAAAAGTATATTGATGCATGCTCATTCATCCGCCAATTATTTTCACTCCACTTAAAATACTTCGTCCAGGTGAACAGAATCAACTTTTTGGGAAACAGAAAGTAGTACCTGAAGGAGAGCTCACCTGGAGATGCCAAATCCACGAAACAGCCAAACAGCAGAGACACGCAGAGACACGCTGATGTTAACAGATTCATTGTAGTTTAACTCAGTAGGTCCAAACATACCGTGAAAATCATAACCTGTGGATCCTTTATGGCGCAGGAAGAAACGGAGGAAAGCTGATGGAGACACGCCCACTCATCGATCTACTTTCGATCTGTTTAACGCCGCAACTCAGTGACGTCACTGCCAAGTTGGCACATTTCAGAGAAAATGAGAAAAATTGGATTTGTTCTAGTTCTTGTCACAGGTCTTTGCTTTGAGGCAGGATTTTGACTTATTCAGATACCTTGCAGGTTAACTCTGAGCTTTATTTACTATGAAGGTGGTTGACTTATTACCTGTGTACATTACCATGGTAACCTATGCTGCGCAGGTACTTCCCACTTACAATCAAATCACCAGAAAATAGCTTTGCCAGGTGAGATCAGTCTGAATAGAGAACAGGAGGATCTAAAGGTTTTCAGTTGGATCTAAGGTCTTTGTGTTTCTGATGATAATAATAATAACAATAATAATACAATTATTATGGATGGATAATAATAAATGATCAGCAAAGTGGAAAACAGGGATCTTTGGAGGAGTCGGACATCTCAGCGTTGCCGAAAACTGTATAGTGCAATTGTCTAAATCTGGGGTACATTTAGGTTCTCCCAGATCCTTTTTGGACCCCTGATATACTCATATGTCATATATATCTTTTTCCTTTCTCCTTCCTTTTTGTAACTCTTTCCATGTATGTGGGTTTTTCTTTGTTTGTTTCTGTTTGTTTTTGCTGCACTGTTGTTTTCAAAAACTTAAAAATAAATAAAAAAATTTTAAAAAGTGTCTTTGAATAGTGAGATGCATCACGGAGTCACAGAGTCTGAGAGCCTGACTACGTATTTATATGTTCAGAGCTTAAAGTCCTTCATAAATAAAGTTGACTTGCTGCTGCTGTCATGATTGTTTCTGCACACTAATGAGAATATATTAAGATGACTGAACATCATGTTTCACCTCACATTGCTCCTGTTTGTTGCTGTGCTGCAGTTTTTATGATGATGTCATTTCATAGCTGTACGTTTCTTTCTCTTTAAAATCACAGCCTTTATACTGAAGGAAACTTTCACAGTTTCTGCTGCTCTGAGCTGCATGAACAAACCTCAGGTCACAGTTTCTCTGAAGCTTCATCAGGATAAGGTGGGACATAGTGGGCCTCCGCCCACTATGTCCCACCATGGCACCTGCAGTCAGCAAGTCAGTTGGTTAGAGTTTGTAAACTGATTTGTTTTGTTTTTTCACACGTCGGTTGTTGTGGTCACACCTGAGTGTGATTACCGTGTTCACACCTGCACAAACCAACCAAACAAACTGGAAAACAAGCCTGAACACCCCAAGCCACACCCACATGATTTATTAATCTGTCACATTCTCTGAGCTATCTTTATAAAGTCTCCTCCACACCTTTCCTTTACCTCGTGATGTCATCCATGGCGGTCCGGGTAAAAAGAGAGGAGAGGGGCTTTTTGTTTACCAGACTGCACCCCTGCCTCGTGCACAAGAGTCCCGAGACAGCTTATATGACCTGCAGAAAAGGTGTTTTATTTTTTTAATCTATCCTTCTGAGAACAAAAAACAGTTTAACCGTTTTTGTTCACTTCAAGGACATAATTGATAGACTGTCTTGGGGGCATCTGACCATTTTACAGGAAAGGATGTTCAGTAAGTTAAAACAGAAAGTAGTACCTGAAGGAGAGCTCACCTGAAGAGGCCAAATCCACAGACAAACAGCAGAGACACACTGATGTTAACAAAATCATTCCAGTTAAACTCAGTACATCCAAAATATACCAGGAAGTAACATGACATTTGGATCCTTTATGGTGCAGATATGAACAGAGGAAAACTGATGGAGACCCACCAACTTATTGATGTAGTTCGAGGTGTTTAAGGCCACATGCCAGTGACGTCACTGCTGAGTTGGTTAACTTTGGGTTTCTCTGCTGAGCACCAGTAATGAATCGATTCTTAGACACAACTTAGAAATAAAACCTAAAACTGTCAGGAGCAGCTTCTGTTCAGTGATTCGGTTTAAAATCGTCTTTGAGAGTTTTCACTGAGTATTTTATTGACAGCATGTTTTCAGTGTTGTTTAAATTCTCTAAGCTGTACTTTAAAAAACACATAATGAAACACAAACTAAGTCTCTTTGTAACAGTGTAATGGAGACCAGGGGTTCCATTACACTGTTGGCATTGCTAGTGATTAATTGATGGATTGGGGAATTTAAAATAGTATAATAAAGAACAACACATTAGTTCTTATGGAGTCTTTATTAGGTTTATTTGACATACGATTAAAATGACAGCTTGTATCTTGCAGGATGTGGAGCAAAAGAGTGAAAGCGGCTCAATCACCTGCTTAAGAGCTCCTGGAGCAGACCAGTGTGCCAGGTTAGGGAGTATGGTTAAAGAGGGTTTAATTTATATAGTAATGGGTGAAGCTTATGTTAGTGGTTGGTTTATAGTACGTGTTAGTAAATATGTATATGTTGTGATGTGCTTTAATGTTATTGTATGTTTGTTTGTGTGGAGGGTTATGTTTTCATGTTGATTAGTTAACCCCCATACTTGGGCTATTCCGGATGCTCACCTGAAAAGGTAGAGTATAAAAGGAAGACGTTTTGTTTAGTGTTTTTTGTGCTGTTAACATGTGCCTTCTTTAATAAAGTGCCAATCCATGGATGTATTTTACTCCAGTCTCGCGTCATGTTATTGGACAGAACCTATGAGCGCCGGCCAAAACTGACAAACAGGAATGTTCGTTTGTTTATTTGGTGATGTAGAAAATGTATAAAATGTCATCATCCTTCATTCTGCTCTGCTCGATAAACAGAACACACAAAGAAGACCTGCTCAACCTGCTGAGAACACATCCTCGTTTTAGGTCTTTCTGATAGATTGAGCTTGAGCATGAATTAAGGTTGCAGTGTGGGGAAGTCCTCAGAGGGGACTGATGGCTGCTCCCAGTCTGGGCAGATCCTCATGTACATATGAGAAGTGAATGAAAGAGGGAGGGACAGGAAAAAAAGAATGAACAGCTTGTAGTGACATGGGGGTCGTGTATAGACAGAGAATTCAGAAGTGAACTTAATGATTCTCAAAAAAAGACATAATTTACAGTTCAGTGTTGAATATTAAATAAAAAAACCTATATAAAAGTCTATTTAAAGAGTCTGAGAGCCTGACTGAGTCCCACAGGCCTGAAGGTGAGCTTGAAGTCATGAATGTTGCTATAATATTGATTTTTTAATGAGATTGCACACAATATTTTCAAATTATTTTAATTAAAAACTTTAATTAAAATAATTTTGTTGAAGTCCTATAAAATCTACAAAACTATTGATTTTCCAAACAGACCTAATACAGACCTTTTAAATTATATTTAATTATTTCAAAACGGCTCAGTTAAGAATCATGTCTGTGAACCTGTGTCTGGTTACATGAACTCCTCAAACATGGCTGTCATCACTGCGCTCCTGTAACTAAAGACTACAATTATGATGATGATGATGATGATGACGTGATGATGATGAGACAGTCTGAGTCTTGTATCTCCACAGGTCACTGATTGGTCAGATGTTCAGGTTCAAGCTCAGCTGAACGCAGCATGAAGGTGTCAGTGAGTATTTATTGATTATATTTTAAAACAGATCATATTTAATTAAACAGATTTAGATTCATGATCTGTTTATGGAGGTTTTAGACATTTAACTTCCTCTTTTTAACATCAGCAGCCCTCTGATGAAACACCTGAAAGTTTTTTTTGTCTTTTCCCCCAGAAACAGGAAATTAAGTTTCTGTTTAAACCACAAACAGCTCAGGGAATAACGGTCACTGTGTGCAGCACAAAACTTTAAAGACAGTTACAGGTGACTGGAATGATGAACATGTTAAAATTTCACATTTTAAACTTTCAGCTGTGTTGATATACTGAGTGAATGATTTGAGCTTTTCACTGCCTGCTGTGTTTCCTCGACTCCTGAGCAAAGATAAAGAGTCAGTTGAGACCTGCAGTTGGTCCTCGTGGTGTTTTGAACTTGAATTCAGCCTGATTTGTTTTTCATGTCTTCTCCTCCATCATCAGTTATCAGGAGAGCAGACAGTCAAAGTACAAGAATTCAAACAAACACAGAGATTCTACTTACAGAGCAGACACAGCACAGATGTTTCCTTCATCGTCCTTCTCACTCATTTGAGCTTTTTTTCATTTCTGTCACTGACACCAAGTAAAGCCCGCCCTCTTCCTCTGAGCACCAGCTTTCTATTGGTTCAAATACACTGTTGGGGAACTGACTTTTTTTGTTATTTAAAAAACATAAAAAGTTCGTCCGTTAGTCGAACCTCGGATACAGGAGGAACAATGCGGTTTTCTTCCTGGTCGCGGAACACTGGACCAGCTCTTTATCCTCTCGAGGATACTTGAGGGTGCATGGGAGTTTGCCCAACCAGTCTACATGTGCTTTGTGGACTTGGAGAAGGCATTCGACCGTGTCCCTCGGGGTGTCCTGTGGGAGGTGTTGCGGGAGTATGGGGTGTCTGGCCCACTGCTATGGGCCATTCGATCCCTATACAACTGTTGTAAGAGTTGTAAGGTTCGCATTGCCGGCAATAAGTCGGACTCGTTTCCGGTGGGTGATGGACTCCGCCAGGGCTGCCCTTTATCACCGATTCTGTTCATAATTTTTATGGACAGGATGTCTAGGCGCAGCCAAGTGGCGGAGGGCTTTCACTTCGGTGGCCTCAGAATCTCATCTCTGCTTTTTGCGGATGATGTGGTTCTGTTGGCTTCATCAGGTGAGGGCCTCCAGCTCGCACTGGAACGGTTCGCAGCCGAGTGTGAAGCAGCGGGAATGAGGATCAGCACCTCCAAATCTGAGGCCATGGTTCTCAGCCGGAAAAGGGTGGAGTGCCCACTCCGGGTCGGGGATGAGTTCCTGCCCCAAGTGGAGGAGTTTAAGTATCTCGGGGTCTTGTTCGCGAGTGATGGGAGAAGGGAGCCGGAGATCGACAGACGGATTGGTGCTGCGGCTGCAGTGATGCGAACGCTGCATCGGTCCGTCGTGGTGAAGAGGGAGCTGAGTGTAAAAGCGAAGCTCTCAATTTACCGGTCGATCTACATCCCGACCCTCACCTATGGCCACGAGCTGTGGGTAGTGACCGAAAGAACGAGATCGCGGATACAAGCGGCAGAAATGAGCTTCCTCCGAAGGGTGGCTGGCCTCTCCCTTAGAGATAGGGTGAGAAGTTCGGCCATCCGGGAGGGGCTCAGAGTAGAGCCGCTGCTCCTCCACATCGAAAGGAGCCAGTTGAGGTGGTTCGGGCACCTCCTGGGTGAGGTGTTCCGGGCATGTCCCACCGGGAGGAGGCCCCGGGGCAGACCCAGGACGCGCTGGAGAGATTATATCTCTCGGCTGGCCTGGGAACGCCTTGGTGTTCCACCGGATGAGCTGGAGGAGGTGGCTGGGGAGAGGGAGGTCTGGGCTTCTCTGCTTAGGCTGCTGCCCCCGCGACCCGATCTCGGATAAAGCGGATGAGGATGGATGGATGGATGGATGGATGGATAAAAAACATAACTATAAACAAACTGTAATACCTTATTTTCATAAAACTAGTTGAGATTTCTGGGCAGCATGGTGGCACGGTGGTTAGCACTGTTGCCGCACAGCAAGAAGGTCCTGAGTTCAGTTCCACCATCAGGCCGGGGTCTTTCTGTGTGGAGTTTGCATGTTCTCCCCGTGTTTGCGTGGGTTCCCTCCGGGTACTCAGGCTTCCTCCCACCGTCCAAAGACATGCAGTTTGAGGGGATAGGTTAATTGGATAATCCAAAATTGCCACTAGGTGTGAATGTATGAGTGAATGTGAGTGTGAATGGTTGTCTGTCCCTGTGTGTTGGCCCTGCGACAGACTGGCGACCTGTTCAGGGTGTACCCCGCCTCTCGCCCTATGATAGCTGGGATAGGCTCCAGCGCCCCCCGCGACCCTGGAAAGGATAAGCGGAAGTGAATGGATGGATAGTTGAGATTTCTACATTGTTTATACTTTGATATTGAATCCTGCTGTACAAACATGTGAAACCAGGAAAACATGAGCACACACAATAAGCTCTAATCATTAAAAGTAACTGCTGTTTTCAAGTAATCTCATTACATCGTATGTCTGTTGCAGGCCTCAGACATCATTGGTTCAAAAAGCTGAGGGGAAAAGTCCGAAAAAAGAAACACTACGATTCACATTTTACATTAACACCATCTATGGCCACTAGAGGGAGATGTTGGACTTTAAGTACTAACATGTACAAGCAGATCAGAACATACTAAGCACGTGCTGTTCCTAATAAAATGTCTCTTTTAATCTAATGGGGTTAAACACTACTTTTATTCAAATATATTTTCAGAACAATTGTGATACAGTCTGTGGAGTCTGTGACTGTGGGGTTCAGTGGACTTCCTGATCGGAATGTAATACTTCTAATGTAAAGTGAAGCAGACTACAGTGATGATATTTAATAATCACAGTCAGGAGTAAAAACTACTTTCTGCTTACAGTCTGTGCTCTGCTGATCAACACGACACCACCAAAGTTAATGTTAACTCAATATTCCACCTTAAAGGTTGCTCATGCTGGTTTCAGCGTCACAGTTCAGTCATTTTGAATCTAAAGTAAAGTTCAGAGGACGGGATGCTCGTCTTGAATTTTATTTCACTTTATTTTTATTGCCCTTTTTATGAAGCAGCTAAAAAGGTCAACGAAAATGTAAAGTAACACTGGTGATGCAGATAAAGACACAGTTGTGTTACACAGTGAAACATATAACTCAAAACTTCCTCTATGAATTTCAAATTAAAAGGTTTTTGACTAGAAAGCCTTTGCTTCTTAATAGGGTTTTTATTTTGAAATATTTTTAATGAATGCATTTCATGAGGTCGTCTCTAATAATGTTGGCTGGTTGTTTTTAGCATACATGCTAGCGTCTTCTAGCATGAAAGAAGGGTTTCACATCACAGGAAGTGGACTCATTCGCAGAAATCACTCGTGTTTGGATCGCGTACTTAATAATACTTTAATGATAATGTGACGTTTCTACAACCTTAACCACCCGAGGGGGCGGGGCGTATTCCGCCGAGCGCGTGTCGAGAAGTCCAGGAAGGCTGTCGACAAGCTCGATTTAAGGGTTAGTGACGTCACTGGTCATGTCTAAAGGCTCGCTGGTTCAGAAAGTGGTACAAAGACTCAGAGACAGTGCATGCTCAACCTCTGAACGTCCAGTTTGTCATATCTGATTCATGAGTTTTTGACACTTCTACATCATCAATTGTAGTTACAAATATGATACAAATTAAAGCTCATTTTTAAATTTATATTTATTAATTTATTTGTTTATTTCAATTTGTCAGAAGTTTCATTTCTTTTGAGGAGGGAGGGATTAGAATTTTTCGCATTTTTTTATGGTTCAGGCTTTAAAAGGTTAAGTTTAAAGTTAATGTGTAATCGTTCCTGCAGTGACACTGTGTTGGAGCTTCGCTGGTGATAATCTTTCTGAGTGTGATGATGAGGTTAGACAGTGACAGGAAAGTTACTTTTTCTTGCTTTAAATTCAGCAGGCCACCCATTATAACTTAATGAGTTCTGTTTTTTTGGTTTTACTGCGTCTTGTCTTGATGCATGTTCAATCATCCAGCAGTCAGCTGAGACAAAATCAATTGGATGAGTGATTTCACAACACAAGCTTTCCAGGAGTTTATTGCTCTGAGAATATTTTTATAAGTAAATATAAAGTCTGTAAGAGTGAATAAGAGTGTCACAATTATTTAAGGACCCAAAATGCAAGCACGGCTTCTGATGACAGTGAGCTTTATTGAGAAGAATGACATACAACAAAAGGCGAGGGTGCGAGAACAGAACTGACAAAACCTAAATTGAGAAAACTAAGAATAAAGCTAACCTGAAACCTTGAGACACAAATGGAGATGCAGGGAGACGTAGACAGATGCAGAGGAACCACACAGGATGACAGAGGGAGATAACGCAGACGAACCAGCAACTAACAAAGACAGACACAAGGCTTAAACACACAGAGGGAGAGCACAGCTGCGAGTAATCAGACATGACGGGACATCACAACAAAACAGGAAGCTCAAAATACAGAAGACGCAGACTCAGAGACTCGGGCTTTACACAGAGACCTGACTACACTAGAGGGGATACACAGGCAGGGATGACACAGAACAGAGGGACCACAGAATAAACACAGTGAAACCAAAACATAAACCATCATAATTTATAATAAAAATCAAAAGTAAAAGTGCAAAAACCAAAAACACTGGGTCACCAACCGTGACAAAGAGTGAAGAGAGGTGGTGAGCAAGTGTGCATCTAAACCTCCACAAAGAGAAAAAGGAAGTTTACTGCTGTTTTATTTTGGTAGACTGAGCCTGAAATCTGTTAAACACAAGAATGTTGTAAAGAACTGTTCAACTCCACAACTGCAGCACATTTTCTGTCTGTAACACTGAAACTAATGCACACAAAATATTAAAACATATATTTTGCTTAAATCACACTTTTCCATGAATGCAGCTGGTGATTAAATGGTTTTCAAAATATTCAAAATATAAAATAGATGTTGAGCAAATGTCTAAAATGTCGTTCAGATCTTGTTCCAACTCATGTCAGATATGAGTTAAAATAAATTGTGTTGTTTTGCTCTTCTTGTAATTCTGCACTACATGTTCTACATACAGTCCGGTCATCGAAACTTTTATTATTTAGCCTGAAAAGTGAGCCCACAGTGAGGGACCTGACAAAGAGGAAGTGAGCTGTGTGCTAACACCATCTGTGACTATTGAGAAATCATCTGTGAAATATTTTCCTGTATTTTCCAGTTTTTACCAAAAGAAGAAGAATTAATGATGATGCAACTGTATTATTTTTATCTACACCAGTTCACACTCCAGGTGCCTTAAATTTTAAAGTCCATAAACATTAAGGGAAAAGCCACCAATCATAAAATGCTTTGTAAGCATCAGTTTGTGACTATGGGAAAGAAGAACTAGTTTTTAACAGGAAGCAGCAGAACCAGACTTGATGATTAGCAATAATTAAATTTAGAAAATGTGAAATTTCCTCTTTTTTTCTGATTTTAAATTCATTCACTCATCAACATCCCTGTTAAAAAATTAAATATTGACAGCCTTTATTTCTACTTTTAAACCTTTAAACCTTTCAATTTTATTATTTTTTTGTGATCTATGTCTGTTTCATGTTTGCTGCTGTTTGTGAGGAGAAATGTCTCCTGTAACGACTGTAACTCTCAGTCTGTTTGACGTTCAGTCAAAGTCACTTGTTAAAAGTCTTCTTATTCAGGTGTTTGTGGTGCTCGTCTCTTTCATTTCCTGTTGTTATTTCAGGCCTCTGACTGTTAGTCGCCTTAAACAAACCAAACCTGCTCAGTCTTTGCTTTGTGCTGCAGTTTGAACACAAACTCTTTGTCTTATCTTCCGCTTTGAAAACAGTTAAAGCAGTAGTCCTGTCTCGCTTGTGGCTTTTAACTGATGTCATTAATGAAGCAGATCAACCAGTAGATGGAAACAGATTTTGATAGTGACTTGTGGTCATTTTAAGCTTCTGTGAGAGGTTAAACAGGAAATGTGATACTGCAGGAAGTTAGTCTGAGTTACTTGTAGTTTATCAGACATAAAATATCAGACTTAAAAACGTCTCTCTGCTGAAAAGCTGCTACCTGAAAATTTTTAGCATATTTTTTTAGTAAATTTTCAAACATAATTAAACATAAATATTTTTGCCATGTAAAAAGCAGCTGCTTGGTTCTCAGTGAAATAAAAAAATAAAATTAAATAAATTCTTCAGCCTCAAACGTGCAAAACACGTGGTGAAGTTTTTCTGTGCAGTTTTCAGCCACTGTGCAGTTTTTAGCCTGCGGTTGTTCAGTCTTCTCTGCATTTCAGGAGGTGTGCATCGATTAGCCACAACCAAACAAGTCACATTTTCCATTTCACATATTTTTGAAGCCCACGACCACGTGAGAAAAACACTACAAACACACTAGAAGAGTGTTAATGCAGAAAATAATTTCCCACTGCAGGAACCAACAAACACGAATAAAGTTTAAATAATAATAGAGTTATGAATCATATTAACATATTTATATTCTCATTTGCCATAAAAAACATTTAAAGCTAGCTAAAATAGGATGTTATTTTTGAGTTATCTCAGTGAAAATCTATAGATGTCCTCTGGTCTGAGGTGCTGGGGGGAGCAGTTAGAGACCAGCAGCTGGACGTCAGTGGTTGGACTGGTGGACTACTTCAGTAAAGAGTAGATGGTGTCTGTCTCTGGTTTAAAGTGTGAACACAAACACACACAGTTCAAACAAACTTACAGTTTCCTTTCTGACAGATGAGATTTACTGAGCTTCAGTGAAGACGTGGTTTGCTCGGCTCTGTACAAAGTTAAAGTGCAGCTGTACCTTTGGGCCTCTTTGATCTGGTGGTTTTCGGTCCATGGCAGACGTCGCCTGCTGTCACTTCTGAGTAGATTGTAGCTGGATTGCACTCTGCAGAGTAAAACACTGAAGTTAAAACTACAGTTATGTCATTTTTACTGCACTGCAGCTGTGGCAAACAGTTTTTATTTTGATTATGAAGAGATTAAGTGATCAATTTTATAGAGCAGCAGATTCTCACTGTGTTTTTTTCTAACAGCTTCTTAGCAGCTCTGCTGTGAAACGCAGTAACCACAAAGAACTTTGGGGGGATGTTTGTAAAAAAGGAAGACAGACGACCACAAAGCTGCTGTCTTCTATCAGACAGCCTGACACATTTTACCACAGAGCAACAAGCAAACTCGTTCTCACAACATGAACACTGTTACTGCCCAAAGCAGAAGACAAGTGGTTAGAGTCATCAGTATCAGACTACCATTATCTGGAATCAGCAAGAGGAAGTAACTTCTGTGGTTTCCACACAGAATTTAAAATAAAAATAGAAATTGGGAACTGACTGATTGGTCTGTTCAGTCAGTCTCTCTTTAGATGTCCTCCTGAAACACAAGCACAAGTCTGCCATTTATTAAGTGTTGCTCACTGGGACAAAACTCTAAACAGAAGCTCCCTGGGATATTCTCAAGGACGCAAAGAGCTGGTCCGGTGTTTAGCAACCAAGAAAAAAACCCCACACTGTTTGTCTTGAATCCAAGGTTTAACTAAAAGACTCCTCTTCAGTACTCAGGTGTAGACCTTCCAAGATAGGCTGACGAATGTGTGATTGGAGCCTACCCTATGGACTCCTCTCTTAAAAAGGGGAACCACCACTCTAGGCTGGCAATCCAGATGCACTAATCCAGACCTCCGGGCTATGTTGCAGAGGTGTGTCAACCAAGACAGCACCACATCATCTACAGCAGCCAACGGGCCACAAGCAGCCTAACTGCAACCTCCAGTGAACCCGTGGTCCTTTATTAATTCCAACAGAAATTAATGTAGACATTGAATGCAGCACTCCTGCCACTACCTCTCTGAATCGGGCTGCCAGGCCAACTGGTCCCTTAAGTAGTAGTTGTCAGTTGAATCCTTAGTGATCCCGTATGTGTCAGGAGTGGATGAGCTGAGACACATTTTTTCTAAACACCAGGTCTCTGTGGCTTTTAAACCCCAAAACACGCTGCGCCAAAAATTGGTCCACCCCAAGGATCGGGTCCCCCGACACAAACAGAGTAACATAGTGTACGCTGTTAAGTGCCAGGAGGATTGCCAGGATTTATACATCGGGGAAACCAAACAACCTCTAGCGAAGCGGATGGCACAACACAGAAGAGCTTCCTCATCAGGCCAGGACTCTGCAGTCTATTCACACCTACAGGCCAGTGGACACTCTTTCAATGATGAGGATGTACACATCCTGGACAGAGAGGAACCCTGGTTTGAGCGCAGAGTCAAGGAGGAAGAGGGAAAGACCATCTCTGAATCGAGGAGGGGGCCTAAGGGTACATCTGTCACCATCTTACAATGCTGTGATTGCAGCCATTCCCCAACTCTCTGTGAATGGGACTCATGGCCATTGATCAGTGTTCTTTGATCAGTGGGTTTTGGTCAGTGATTGTTGATCAATGGTCATGGGAATTTGCATAATTATGATTAAGGAACTGACCTCACAGCCCATTGTTCCTTCAGTGGGCTGGTTTCAGTCATTATGCAAATGTCCTGTTTATAAGGTTTGGGGAAACCTGCAGTCAGCTGAGACTGAAGAAGGCACTTGGATGAGTGACGAAACGTTTCTCCCACAAAATGCTACTAGAGAACTTCTGGGAGTAGGTCCTTTGTTTGTTTGTTTATTTTTATTGTACTAGTGTCTGATTTTTAAAAATAAAATTATCACCTTCTGCGTGATTCACCTTGGAATTTAGATTGGAAAGAGGACTGAGATTCACCTGCTTAACTCACCTACCCTTCACCCTCCACCACTCTGTGGAGAAATACCAAGTAAACACTTGGTACCACAAGTGCATTATTTAAACTATGCTCTGAATTAGTCTCACCAACCTGTTTGGTCATCAGTCTCAAGAGGTTGTTGTTTATGTTTTGTAAATAAATTTGTTAAACATAATTCCTGGGTTGTACATTTTGAGTCCAAATACAGTCACCCATTAGTCTGACTGGACCATTTTCTCAACCTCAGTTACTGAGGGACTGTACCATTAAATGCTGGTTATACAGTCTCTCAGACAGAAAATGTCTTTCAGCTGGTTGGGAACGCAGTGACTTTTCCCCAGAAGAGCTTCAGAGCAGAGCTATGAGCTTCTCTGTTTAAGCTGTTGCCTCTGTGATCTGCACCTACATAAGTAGTAAGAAATGATGGATGAATGATCTTATGAGAACAAATAATTTTGCATGAAAATATGATCTTGCTTGAATTAATTATAATTTTGTGCATAATGCAGTTATCCTACTGATTGTATTTTCCAGAATGTGGGTGACATGTGTGTGATTTTTTGTGTGTGCAGCCGATAAACTGTAATAAACTTTAACATTCCATCCATCCATTGTATTTTCATCAGCCTTATGCTAATTAGAAGATGTTAGCATGACTAACACGGTGAAGCCTAACCCTGCTAAACCACAGCCTCAGAGTCTGGCTGTAGAAGATGGAGACAAAGAAGAGCTGCTGTACCTCTCGTCTTTGATTTTTTTTGCTTGTCTGTGATGACGATTTGTCCATAACTGATGTCGTCATTTCTCACTCCTGAGTAGATTACAGCTGGATCACCTTCTGCACAGTCAAACATACACAAAGGACAAAACCAAAGTAAATGTAATTTCAAATAGTGATGTCACATAAATGTGAAGTCAGTTAAAATGCAAGCTGATGCAAGCAAACACTGAAGTTAGTTTATTTCTTCTTTCTCTTCACGCCTGCGTTAAAACTTTTTCTTGATGATGAGAAACAGGCTGTTGGACGACTGCAGCACTGTTAGTGTCTGTTAACCACCAACCACAAACGCACAGTCCAGCACACAAAGAACAACAATCAAAGTGATTCAGGATCAGAACGTAAAATAGAATTACATATATAGATTAACCCCAAAAAGCTTGCATGCCTCTCATACCGATGATTTGTCACATAGTGTTGGTTATGAGTTGGGTTGAGAACGTGTTGGTTCTTCTATGTTAAATTTAGAAGTCTGAAATTACACAAAAAGAAAAAAAAAACATTTTTAACACCCTGTAAGAAGGGTGTGGGGTTTACTGATACAACTAATAGTTCTTGTTTCAGTCATCTCCTGCAAGGATCCCTGATGCATCACAGCATTTATCCAGCTCTCACCTTGGATCCCAAAGTACTGTTGATTTACCTGCTCAGGATTTAGAGTGTAGTGTCTGTTATTCAGAGGGTTTGTTTTCCTTTTAGGTTCATATGTCTGAGTGTTGAAATGTGTGTATGACTTCAGCCTGCTTTGAAAAAGGTGCTTTGAATGTTAGGTAGAGTTAAAAAGCAACATAAAGATTGCAGTCCAGTTCCCTGAGACTAAACTATGAGAGAAGCACACAAACTATCCTATTTAGCCAAGTTATGTATTCGTCACAATACAATACAGAAGTTTGAAACTGTCTAAAGATGAGCTTAATTAATGATGGTGAAACGTAGCTGAATGTGTCACAGTGCCATTACAGGGGTAAAGGGATCATCTGTCAACCTGCACACCACTGTGTGACTGTTTGAAATAAAGTCCCTCTCTTTAAGTTATAAATTTAGTTAATCAGAGTGAAAAACACACAAATCAAGATTAAAACCTTCCCTTGGTTTAAATTCTGAAGTGAATAAAGTAAATAAGTTGGAAATAATGGCCACACGAAAAATTTGTGTGGCTAATGGGATAAAATTAATATCTCCTTCCAAAAATGGAAATATTATTATATTTTAAAAAATGATCTGCCCTGTAAAGTTTCATCAAAATCCACCTAGAAGCAAATCTGACCATTCTGCAGATGCATCAATTGCTCAAGCTCCTGTCTAAAGAGATGAGGAGAGAAGTGTGACTTTATTTCTAACTCGACAAACTGTATGCATAGAGTCACATTTCAAACTTTTACTGTATTACATTACTTTGCACAATCTACCGGCATCTGTGTCTGTAGATGTGGTTTGTTAACCAAAGACAGGCAGTATTAGCTGATAACGTAGCACCCCATCCTCTCATCTAATTATGGTCACTTTTCTACGATGGACATCACAAAGCCTCTATCTTTTATTGAAAGTGATTAAATAAACACCATGCTAGTTATGAATACCCTAATAACAGTAAATAAATAAACCTTTAAATAAATAATCCCTCAGACATCGGTGCATTGGTGGTTCTTTGTGTCCGGGGGTGGGCGCCCAGGTACACACCGGCTCACTCCTTGGCGGCTGCTTATCGGGGCCTGGAGCCTGGGCTCGCTGGGGGGCCACTTCGGAGGCAGGGTGCCCTCGGCCCTCGGCCCGGGGCTCGGTCACTCAGGCACAGCTGGCTGCCGGCGGAGCTCACGGGCACGTCACTGCAACCCCCCTGGCTTCTGCTCCGCGGCTGCTGAGTGACCCATCATCTGGGACTCTCCTCAGCTCTTTCTGGGATAGTGGCGCGGCTGCCCCTCTGTTGGTCTTCCTTGGTCTCTTGTGTTCTGGGGGCCTCTGGACGTCTGGAGTTTTGATCTCCTCCATACCTGCTTCATGCCCTGGAGGACGGGGCAGTGGCCCCCCCACACCCTCTAGCAGATCATTACATGAAGGAACCTTTTAAAAACAAGCGCGTTCATGCTCACAGGTGTACACACGGGTGATCACACACAAACTACACCCTTTTGGCTCTTACCTCAAAGCAAACTGTGCGCTGTCGATCTTACGCGCTGCACAATAATGTCTAACATTTAGTATTTACTGTCATATTCCCATAGATCATTGTGATGTTGTTTATTACTCTCGTTTTCTTCTGCTTGCTTTCTCTTTCTTTCTCAACAGGTGATCGATATATGTATTTTTTTGTCTGCTTATTCTGTTGGTTTTTGGTTTTTTGCCCTTTTCCCCGTCCCTCTTCCCCGCTGTTTTTCTTTCCCTCTTTCTTTCTCCCCTTTCTTTCCCCCAGTTAAGTCTGTCCCGTATTCAGCAAGTGAAAATAAAATAAACAATAAAAGGTGAATCAAATGGACCATTACGGCAAGGCTGGGATGGTCCATTTGGTAAAGTAAATCCGTTGGGCATCTTTCTTCGCCTTCAGACAATAATTCTGATGGCAAAAGAACCAAACGGGACAGGTTAAAAAAAAAAAAAAAAAAAAAAGATCTGTCTCTGTTATACCAACCAACCTTTTGACAGAGGAGGCGTGAAATGTTCAGATTTTATGCTGTACTTTTGAGCAAAACAATGCTCTCATTAAAAAAAAATTAAAAACTGTCCTTCCTCAGTTCCCAAATCGCACATCTCCGAGTTCCTCTCCTTGCGTCCCTCCCACCCGAGATGCGAGCGGAGGAGGCGAGGCAACAAGCGTCTAACTTGATGAGACGTCTTTCCCCTCGGAGCTTAGTTTTAAAGCGATGCCAATTAAATGTGACATTTGATACAACTGTATCAGAAACTGTTTTGTTACCGCCCAGCTACAGCTGTACTCTATGATCTGAGATGTGACAGGATTCGTGACACGTTCTATATTTAGGGCCAAATTTAATTAAATTCACGACTTGGTGAAATGTGACAAGATGTTATACAGAAACATGCAAACAGGAACAGTTTAAGGGCAGAAAGTCTGATCATCTTAAATGACTGAAGCAACATGTGGGTAAATCTGAGAGTTGCTTAAAGAATCCTCCTGCTGTGATTTGCGTACTCTGGCCGAGTGTCATGCCATTTTTATCCGCTGAAAGTAAAATCACCTGTGGATCCTTGATTACAGCTCTTCTCTCCTCTGTACGCCAGATGCATTTTTTCACACTCCACCCTGCTTTGGTTTTGAGTTACCCCTGGAACCAGACCAGCAGCTACCATCCTGTCAAGCAAGGCAGTTCTGCGAACCTTCAAACATACCACTGATTCCATTGTACTGCCACTCTGCCTCAGTCCCTTCAGCTGCTGA
This sequence comes from Oreochromis grahami, assembly GCA_029532605.1. Taxonomy (NCBI): domain Eukaryota; kingdom Metazoa; phylum Chordata; class Actinopteri; order Cichliformes; family Cichlidae; genus Oreochromis; species Oreochromis grahami. Next base: position 125,747 of record JAQSNX010002807.1, read on the forward strand.
CCCTGAGCCTCCTCTCTCAACCAATAGATCCCTCCCCGTTTGTATTATTTCCTAATAGAGCTCTCTGTTGTGTTAATAAAGTATGTGAACTGCCAAAAAAAAAAAAAAAGTGATTAAATAAACACCATGCTAGTTATGAATACCCTAATAACAGTAAATAAATAAACCTTTAAATAAATAAGATGACAAACATGTTTACAGTGATAGTACGAGTCTGAAAGGCGTCACCATGCATCAATGCAACAACATAATTGGCTAATATGCTTAACTTTTGAGGTTTTTTAATTCTTTCTTTCTTATGATGTCTTTATATATTTACAAATACAATATGAAAATGTCAATGTGTCTCTACAGTATTCAAATTTCAGAAAAACAAATTTGTCTTGCAAAACACAATCTTGCAACTACCAACCGCCAGCACCGATCAAAGCACTCAGTACTACCTTTGTTTTGTTTTATTGGTTGTTGTTGTTGTTGATGATGTTTTATTCTAATGTCACTGTATGTGATCTCATCTTTCACAGCTTGATCTGTTTAAATAAATAAAAAGTGAGATGAGAGAAAAACAATATAAAATAATCTTTCATTTAAAACCACTGAAAAAAGGTATTTTAGTTTTATAATGTGTAACAACCAGGAGTAATCACAATAGATAACTAGATTATTGAACAACTCAAACTCATTAAATCTGAGTCGCACCTTTAGGTTTCCTGTGAACATGTTGTCTAATCAACAAAACCAGTAGCACCAGTAGAATCAGAAAACAGACTGATCCAACAGATGACATCACAGGTATGACAGAGGAACTTGTAGTTGTGGATGTAGGAGGAGGTGTGGATGTAGGTGGAGGTGTGGTGGTGTGTTTCTCTAAAATAAAGCAAACACAGTCATTAAGTTGTCGTCACATTGTGAATGTTGAAAGCTGCAGAAACACAGACAGGTGAGTGTGTCACCTGTGACAGTGATCCAGCTGGATGGAGACTCTCCATGACCGCTGATGTCACACTTGTAGAGGCCTTCATCAGACCTGGAAACATGCTGGATGGTCATGTGACCTGTAGGCTGCTTCCTGATGAGGGAGCCATCTTTATAGAAAGCAGCTGGGAGGTTGGAGGGAGTGGTCTTTGTTTTACAGAGCAGAGTGACGTCATCTCCCTCCATCACAGGGAGGACAGGACTCTGCAGGATCACTGATCCACCTCAACACAGAGACAAACTACAGCATTTCATCCATTTACACACAGCTTCATCAACACTAACTCCACACACTCAGCTTACCAGTGACTGTCAGGTTAACCATGTTACTGATGGGACCCTCTCTGGACTCACACCAGTAAACTCCACTGTCCAATGGGAAAACAGTGATGTTACAGGAAGAACCAGCACCTTCTCCCCACACATCTCCACACTGAGTCCTCTGTTGTTTGCTTGTGTTTCTCCTCAGAGTCCATCCAGCAGAGCTGTCGTCCTCCTCACAGCTCAGAGACACAAAGTCTCCTTTAAAGAACTGAGAGCTGCTGGGACTCACAGTCAGACGAGCTGTGAGGGTTACAATGAAAAAAAGATGATGTGTTATACTTAATATTCTGAAACATGAACCCAATCAGCTCATATCAGTGAGCATTTCTCAGGTTTAAACTGTGACAGAAGAAGGTTACTGACCTTGGTTTGTTGTGCAGCTCAGCAGTGAGATCAGAACTAAAGAGAAATGACACTCAGGTTGATTTGAGGTGAACATAAAGAAAAACAACAACACATAAACAGCTGACAAACTAATCTCTCTGATTCATCTGCTCATTTTCTATTTGATGCCTGGAACATTTGTAAAATACATTTGGTTGAGGATCTCTTTATCCATTCTTCCCAACAACTTATCTGACAAGAGGCAGAGAGAGAGAGAGAGTGGGAGCTTATCCCAACTGTCATACAGCAGGTACGTCAAACGTAAGGCCCAGGTTCTCAAATTGTGACCAATCTGGCATGCTTGACAGCTTTGCAAACTATGAAGCAGGGCATACATTTTTCAAATTTACAATAAATGTATTTTATATTTTTCAACCTTTACTGCTGATAAAGACCTCACCATGAACATTCATACTACACCAAAGTATAGCGGAACCCCGACTCATGAATACCCCATTTAACGAAAAATTCAAGTTACAAAGTAATGGTAAATGGTAAATGGACTGATTCTTATATAGCGCTTTTCTACTCTCCCGGAGTACTCAAAGCGCTCTATACAACATGCCACATTCACCCATTCACACCCACTTATACAAGCACTTCTAAAGTCAAGTGCAACTAATAATCATTCACACACATTCACACTCCGATGAATGCATCGGAGGGCAATTTGGGGTTAATATCTTGCCCAAGGATATTTGGCATGCAGACTGGGGGAGCCAGGAATCGAACCACCAACCTTCCAATCAGTAGCTAATCTGCTCTACCACCTGAGCCACAGCCACCCACAAAGGCAGTTAATGGCAATATTTCTGCCCGTGTTACGGCGAAATGCCAGCGTAACGAAATCCACTGGCTCTAATTGGCTGAGCCCAGAATGCCCAGAATGCCTTCCGAATCATGTGATGATGTGAAAGCCAATGATGTGGCTTTCGTACTTGCGCTTCGCTGTTCCACTTGAATGATGTATTGTTGTTGCAGTTAGTAATTAGCCTATAGCCTATCGTTCACTCAAAAGGCGCTTCGACTAACGAAAATTTTCGACTTACGAAAGACCATCGGGAACGAATTAATTTCGTAAGTCGGGGTTCCACTGCATAAGTAACAGATAATCAATTAATGAAAAAAAGTGTTCCTGGTGTTCACTGCCTAGTTGAGAAAAACAAAACATTTTCATCAATCAACAAAAATATTTTGTTATATCCATACAGAACAGTCTGGGCAGTGAGTTACCTGAATCTCTTCTAGAATTTTACACATTTGTCATGTAGAAAAACTGAGATTTGCTGTTGAAAGTGCACTTTTAAAAAAATCTTATAGTAAGATATCTCAGGGATTCCAGTTAAAAATCTTCACACTGACAGAAAGTTCAGTTACACTTGTAACTTGTGATGTGACCCTCTATGTAAAATGAGTTTGACATCCCTGTCACAAAGTCAATACAGGTCATCAGTCCATCACAGATGACTGAGGATGACTGAGAACTGTCACAGACATATTGCAGTGCACTTTGGGAGGAACACCCTTCAACTGGTGTGAGAGTATGAAAAGAGATCAAGGAAACTAGCGGAATATAGGAACCATCTCTGTTTCAACCTAAGATGCAGACAAATCAGAGTTGTTCGCAAGAGTTTGCGCCTTGGATCCACTGTCAGGGGACACCGAGCAGAGTTGATTCTAGGGAGAGCACAAAATCAACTTCTAAGTGAAAGGATAAGACATTTTACTATAGATGCCCTCTGGAATAAGATTAGCCAGACTCTGCAGGAACTGAAAACCCTTCTACCCTCTCCTATTTTAGAAGAGATTTTTAAGTTTGTGGACAAGGTTCAGCGTGCCTAACACTCTAAAGGAAAGGAAAGACAACTCAGGAAAATCCACACTTTGCTATTGTCCCAATTTCGAAAATGTTGAGCAACAGAACACACCAACAGAGGCCCATGAGATTGCAATCAGACAATTTTTATTAAAGCCACACAGGAGGAGAAGTATACAACATCACACCAGCAAAACGCCTCCTGCTAAGAATACACTTGAAGATGATTTTATAATATCACACCCCTTCGTCCATCAATTACAGATCAAATACATCGATTACAGTAAATAGTACATCTTAAACAGCTAAAAACAGACATAAAAGTTCCCTTTTCTATCACACCTTCCATACATGGCAATAAATTTCAAGCCTACATGGTCCCTGAGGCGGATGCTCTTCTTAACTAATCTCTTGTCATCTGTTACCAAGTAGACTAAAATGCAGTGAGAAACTAAATGAATTTCAGGCCTTGGGCCTGGCAGGTTTATGTATTATATGTGTTTGTAAGCGTGTATGCGGCCTTCTATGCTTTAAGTCACCCTCAATATATCAACTGAGACATAACGCTCAGCGAAGCTTAAAACCTCCAATAAAGTGAGACTGAGCATCAACTCTGTTAATGAGCACAATCATGCAATGTGTATAAATTGCCTATGGCTGCACCTGTAAGTAAAAGGTTAATAACAGTAAGTTTCATAAACATCTTTAATGCAATATCAATGCTATAAGGAATATTATTAATGCAATATTAATAATTCAAGTTATATTGTAGCAGTAAAATATCTCTGTTTCTCAAAACTATTAAAAACCTTTACTTCTCAGTCAACAACTACCAGTGTTGGGCAAGTTACTTTGAAAAAGTAATTAATTATAGTTACTAGTTACTTCTTCAAAAAAATAACTGAGTTAGTAACTGAGTTACAAGATTCTAAAAGTAATTAATTACTTGAAAAGTAACTATTGCGTTACTTAAAACAAACATTTAACCCTCTGGAGTCCAGGGTATAATTGGCCATTTTTAACTACTTTTGATTTTCCCTCCACATTTCACCTTTAAAAACTATTTGCTTTGCCTTGTTTGGTATCATTCTTTTCAGCACAACCTCACGTGTCTGAATTTAGTCATGTTTTCATTTTGACATACTCTCCCCCACGCCCCGGCATTGGGGGCAAAAAGGAGGAGATCACGATTAATCGGTTATAACGCCGGTTGAGAAATATAAATCCAGACATATGTGGTATCCACAGAAACCTCAGAATCTCAGCTAAATGTCATATAAACCATTTCTACAACCACCAAACAGACCGAAAACAGGCCATGATTAAACGAGCAGTTATGTAAATGCGCAGAAGTCCGCTAAACACACAAAGCCGAACCAGAAATTCTTCAGACTTGATGTAACTGGTTAAAAATAGGCTGGTTAGCTTCCAGGGCTATCACTGACTGCACACACCAAGTTTGACCACGATCAGACCAAAATTCACTGAATTAGCCGCAAAAGAAGACCACAAAAACACAGCTGCGCAAATGCGCTAACACAGAAATTGGCTTACCGTCCCGATTTCCTCCGTTATTTTCGCCGGTAGCCAGTAGCCAAGATAGCAGGTAGTTACCATGCCAACCTAGCCGCATCAGAGCCGTTTTTCGTCAACAATCTCCATTTTAGACCCACCTACAGACACGTGACTGGACAGACGCCACATCCAATAAATTTGGACACACGTGGGTTTTGGCATTACAACGTCTGATTGGTTGAAGTGACGTGAACGTGCATTCGTTACTTTGAATCTATTGGCTAAAACGATTAAAAAGAGGTGTCAATCATGCAAATTGACCAAAAGAAATCAAGGTTACAGCCCATCAGAATTTAAAGGGCCAGAGGCCAATGAAGCGCTCCATGCGCAGGGCAGAAAAGTGCCATTAACATGTAAATGTGTGGTTAATTCTTCAAAAATATATTTTTAAAAAAAGCATTTTTAGGCCTGTTAATAAAATTTATTAATTTCTGCTCTTTAATACCTAAAAAAATAAACTGGCATGGTGTCCAATTGTGTGCCAAAATTGGACATTTTTGTACAACGTCTGGATATTCATGTATTGACAGGGCTGTAGTTTTTCACTGTTTTACTTTAGAAACACAAATCTTTGCATAGATTATGCTTATATGTTGGTTACTGGATTTCTGGAACCAAATATGAGCTGAGGCATATTTTTAAAAGGGTTATATGCTAAAAATTACAAAAATAAATTAGGCGAGAATAAAATCTACTTACTTTTTCTGTGTTCCAGTCTCAGTAACTTTGACACAGTAATATCTGCTTTAATATTTACACCTCTGATTAAATGTCCCAAGTGTTAGCTTCATTTTGATACCAAGATTGTAAGGACAGAGTTTGTAATTGCAGAGAAATAATCAATTTAATTTAGGCATTGCATTTTCGAGCAGGAAGCTCAGAAACCCCCTTGGGGCTGAAGAGGTTAACACAATTGATCTAAAATCAGACCAAAAACATAAAATCAGAGTAGAAAAAGTTATATTTGTACTGTAACAACCACAAACATGTTTAATGAATCATATTTCATAACTTTAAATGCAAATATAAATTGTCAGTTTTAAAATCCTATGCACAAGTTTTGCAAACAAAGTTATTTGCATCCATTTAACTTTTACCCTTTTTAAATAACCATTTCAAACTATTCACAGAACAATCAGCTGTTCTTCAATAAGATGCCACACAAATTATTTGTGCCACTCCAAAAACACAATTTCTGTCCACTATAAAGGAGAACATCACAGCAGGTAAATGTATAGCGCTTTTCTAGTCCCCAAGGACCCTAAAGCACTTTACACATCCAGTCATCCACCCATTCACACACTGGCTACCTTGTAGCCACAGCCACCCTGGGGCACACTGACAGACACTGGCACCACCGGGTGCTCTGACCACCACCAGTAGGCAACGGGTGAAGTGTCTTTCCCAAGGACACGACGACTGAGACTGTCCAAGCCAGGAGCTCGAACTGGCAACCTTCCAATTACAAGGCAAACTCCTAACTCTTGAGCCACGATCAAGAGTAGATGGACTGTGGAGGAAACTTACACAGACACCAACCACTGCAGCTCTGTGACACCTGTACTTTTAGATCTGATATATGAATCTTGGCTTTTTCTTTTTATTATGATTTTACACAGCATCCAGTCTTGTCCAGAAGACTGTTTGTTACTGAAATAAATGTATCAGACAGTTTGAACCCATCATACTTTTTATCTAAGAAGCAGTAATTAAGCGATCACAGTGATCACAGTAATTATGAGCACAGGCTACTTTTAAATAACACAGTAAAGTCATGTGTCCACTGTGCAGCTGTGTTGATATAATGAGTGAATGATTTGAGCTTTTCACTGCCTGCTGTGTTTCCTCGACTCCTGAGCAAAGATAAAGAGTCAGTTCAGACCTGCAGTTGGTCCTCGTGGTGTTTTGAACTTGAATTCAGCCTGATTTGTTTTTCATGTCTTCTCCTCCATCATCAGTTATCAGGAGAGCAGACAGTCAAACTACAAGAATTCAAACAAACACAGAGATTCTACTTACAGAGCAGACACAGCACAGATGTTTCCTTCATCGTCCTTCTCACTCATTTGAGCTTTTTTTCATTTCTCTCACTGACACCAAGTAAAGCCCGCCCTCTTCCTCTGAGCACCAGCTTTCTATTGGTTCAAAGACAGAGGTGGGAAGCTACTTTTTTTATTTGTGTAAAAATGCAAGTGATCACTGCATTAAAAAAACACTCCAAGTGAAATAAATAAGACAAAAATCAGAATAATCAGATGTCCTCTGCTCTCAGTGATCTGTAGTTTGGTTGATGATCAAATCTATTTCCATGTAGTTACGTCCCCCTCAGTGAGAGAGGCAGATATGAGCTGAAACACAGGAATCAAACCAGGGACGCTGCTGTTATGGAGCTGAACTGGAACCATTCAGACACTGAGGCCCTCTGAACACATTTTAATCACAGCTGTGCAGAGACACACTGATGACTGACTGGAACACTATGATTCACATTTTACATTAACACCATCCTCACACATGGTTTATATATGGCAACTAGAGGGAGATGTTGGACTTTAAACACTAACATGGTTACAAGCAGATTATCAGTGTTGCTGGAATGTTAATTATTTATTTTATAGCAAAAGCATGTTGAACATGAGTATTTAACTGTCAGTAAATATTAGCTTCATTTATTTAAGTGGATATAAGAAAGTTAATGAAATAGCTTAACTGTTAATGTTCTTCCTGATCATGATAAAACACTTCGCAAACAAAATCAATATTACATAGAACAGTGAACACAGACAGCAGTAAAAGTACTTTCTTTTTTAATATTACTTTGAACATAACTTAAGAACAGAAAATAGCATATGTTACATAACATTATTTATTAAGTTATGCCACTTTGACAGTTGATATTACTGGTTGCTTAGAGATTATGTTTATTATGTGGATATGAACAGAATATGTTTTTTCAGATAGACACAGCACATTACAAAAGAAAAGCATGATTAAGTAGCACAGAAGCCTGGGGACTGTATAATCAATAATAGTTTATCACTTTAAAAGCACAAAAGTTGAAAAGAACAATCAACTTGTAAGTTTTCTCAATAATAGTGATGAGTAGATGAGGCCTCGTGAAGCGTTTCAGCACATTCCCCAAACTGTATCGATACTGTGTCGACACAGTGTTGCTGTTTTGCTCCATACTGACACCTGCTGGACCTTAAATATCATTGCAGGCAACTTACTTGAGACTAGGGGTGGGTTTTGATTATCGATTTATCGATTAAAATTGATTCTGGCTTGGATAACGTGATATTGATTCAATAAAATCCTGAATGAATTTTTAAATACAAATTTATTTTGCCCAAAACGCCAGAATCTCAGGTTAAACTTCACAAAATTTCAACAACCACCAAACAGGTAAAACAGTAATTGAGAGCAGGTACACGGATTCTACACAGAGACATAAACACAAAGCGCGGACCCGCCGACAGATCAGAATCAGTGAGATGTCTCCTTTCTCACCCGACGCCACAGACACGGTCGGGGCTGAAAGCCGACAGCTTGCTGATTTTGATGTTTCAGCGGGTCTGTGCTTTGTGTTTACATCCTTTTTGCGGAGGCGGAGGCAGACATTTGATACACCCAGGGATTAGCCCTAAAGGGTAGTATGCATGTGGGATTGCCAGTGTTGGGACTAACACATTATTAAGTAACACGTTACAGTAACTACGTTATTATTGTGGTAACGAGCACGGTAACTAGTTATTATGCCAAAACCAGGAACGCGTTACTCGTTACTGGGATTTAGATAGGCTCGTTACTCGTTACTTCGTGTGGTGGATATCGCGGAGCTTCCACAGATTCAATAACATTAGCAAGTGGTGGAGGCCAGCAGGTGGATGAAGGAAAAGGGAGGCAAGAGGAGAGACCCGAAGCGCCGGTCCGTGTGTCAGGTGAACTGAACTTTAGGTAAGAAGTTATGACCTGCAGTCTATCTGCGTCAGATATAAACCAAGTTTAGGTGGAGTTTATTTTCGGTATGCTGACATTTTCGTACTGCGTGCTAGCTAGCATGACGGAGTTTCTATACAGCTGGGTGGGTGCTATGTTACTGATGTTGAACTTTATTTTGTTCATACTGTTAATTATTAGAGTTGACAACCGTCCAGTAAAAAACAGAATCGTCTGGTATTCAGAGAAAATATTAGGCGTTTTGTATTGAGGTGAAAAGGAACACAGTTTGTCCGGACTTCAGCTACAATGAAAAAGACACAAAGCTGAAGCTGCACAGCTGCCTCTTCTTCTCTCATTCTCTCCTGTTTCTACTTCAATCACGAAACTGATCAATGATCAGCTGATCGGCTTTTCTCTCTTGTTTATTTATCGCCCACTTTGCGCCAGAAAGAGGAAACCAGCGGATGTCGTGTTAAACAACAGCAGCACGTTTAAGCTTGATCAGCTGTTGTTAGAATTTATTTAATATTAATTGCTAGTATCAGCTGATGTTTGCTGGAGCCACAGCTGTTAAGCTGCTGGTCATGATATCGGTTTGGTTATCTGGTGAGAGGGAAACATGCAGATGAAACCAGGAGATGTCCTTACTGAATCATCAGAGCTGAACAGGTGATGGAGAAACAGGTTTACCTTTTAGGTGACATGAATGAGCTGAAGGGAAGTTATGAGCTGTTTCTGAGAGACAAATAACACCAGGATCCTTTTCTAAGTAGCTGACAGCTGGTAACTGTGCAGGGGCGGGTCTAGCAAAGTGTTGCCAGGGGGCCAGGTAGGGCATTAACAGGGAAAGGGGGGGACAAGGAAATACTTTTCTTTCTTATTCTCATTTAAAATGTCTCGCTTTAAAAAGAATAATTATCTGAGTCTTACAACAAACAATTGATAGATTGATACATATATACCATCAAACAGTGTACATCACTGTCACAACAGTGTTTATTTTCATTCAAAGGCTTTATGATTTTTCCTATAATGGTGGGCCGGTCTCTAGTCAAAATGCCTGGACGATTTTTTTGTCCCAGTCCAGCCCTGTATGCAGCTCATCTGCAGTCTGGTGTTACCTACATCTTCCTATTCAGAAGGCAGAATTTCCAAGTTCTGAGTACAATCAAAAGCACCACGATGGCAGTTTTTGTGTTGGATGTAAAAAGCAGGCTAGAATCATGGCGGCGGTCAACGACGGTCCAGGCGTGGGATTTCTCTCATGGAAATGTGCACATTATTTTTTCCTTTCTATTGGTAGGTGGCACAGTGCACTTGTGGCAAGTAAGCAAGCTAGAAGACTGGCAGTCTGGCTGGGTATCCAGTTACAGAAGCAACACATTAACAAGAGAATTCTGAGTAAAACCAAAGTTACTTTCCCTAGTAACTAGTTACTTTGAAAGTAACGAGTAACTTGAAGTAACTGAGTTACTTTTTTAGAGAAGTAACTAGTAATGTAACTAAGTTACTAATTTAAAGTAACTTACCCAACACTGGTGTGATCAGAGGTGAAGCTGCTTCCTGTCGTTGGATCTGTTCCTCTCTCTCCCTCTCTGCTCCTCTCCCCCTCTCTGCTCCTCTCTCCCCCTCTCTGCTCCTCTCTCTACCTCTCTGCTCCTCTCCCCCCCTCTGCTCCTCTCTCCCCTCTCTCCCTCTCTCCCTCTCTGCTCCCTCCCCCTCTCTGCTCCCTCTCTCCCCCTCTCTGCTCCTCTCTCTCCCCCTCTGCTCCTCCTCCCCCCCTCTCTGCTCCTCCTCTCTACCTCTCTGCTCCTCTCTCCCCCTCTGCTCTCTCTCCCCTCTCTGCTCCTCTCTCCCTCTCTCTGCTCCTCTCCCCTCTCTGCTCCTGCTCTCTCCCCTCTCTGCTCCTCTCTCTCTCCCTGCTCTCTGCTCCCTCCCCCTCTCTGCTCCTCTCTCTCCCCCTCTCTGCTCCCTCTCCCTCTCTGCTCCTCTCTCTCCCCTCTGCTCCTCTCTCCCCCTCTCTGCTCCTCTCTCCCTCTCTGCTCCTCTCTCCCCCTCTTTGTGCTGACAATCATCAAATATACAGTTGAAACCAGATATTTAAACACTCTTCAGATAAAAACACAAACACTTTTTAATTGTTACATCAAATCAGACTAAATGTTTATTTTTTTTTAGATTGATAAATATAAAAAACATATTTGTTAACTTTAAGAGTAAAGAAAGAAACTATCTGTATTTCTTAATTGTAAATAGCACCAAATTGTATTCAAAACTGAGCCACACTTATGGAGCTCCACAATTTTTTTCCTGGTGTTTTGTTGACATTTCTTGATTTTCCCATGTCAAAGAAACAGGCTCTGTGTTTTGCCTTATATGCATCCACAGGTGTGCCACCAATTTACTCACATGGACTCTACTAACCTATCAGAAGCTTCTTCAGCTCAGAATGGAATCGTCTGGAGTTTTCTTATTAATTAACAATAAACTTAGTGTATATGTACTCCTACATTTGATGAAAGTGATTAAAATAGACAGCTCTGTCTCTTTATTCTGACATTGAACTAATTCAAAAGATATTTCAATATTTATTTATCCAAAACAAAACAAGTTTACTCTAAATTGATGTTGTACTTGTGTTTTCCATAAAGTGTATGTAAATATCTGGTTTAAACTGTGAATATACTGCTGTGTATTGAAATTCCTCTTGTTTTGCATAGGAATATACTGAACAACATACAAAGAATAATATATAAAACAACATCTACCAGAGTTTTTTCTTTGAAAGAAGCTCCTTATGTCCATTCTTGTATATCAGTACATTACTGAAACACTATTTAGCCGTGGAGGGAAACAACTGAGAATATGAAATAAACACACATGTAAGCTAAGACTCTCTAAAGAAACAGCATTGTTATTGTTCTGCTTTTCATTTCGCCATTTGTTGATTCACTTGAAGAGCAAGTAACGGAACCAAGTGATCAGTTTATATCAATCTTTCGTGATACACCGTCATATTTACATTATTTGTACAGTACGAATGATTTGCTTTGGTACCTGGTCGAACTTCAGTTCTCCTCTGCAGGGCCGTGCAGAGACGTTTAAAGGGGCGGGTGCTCAAAGTTAAAAAGGGGCACATTGAACCAGGCTGAATAACAACAACACACATTCATCAAGAATCTAATATGGGATCGCATCATACTATATCACTGTTGTGAGGTGGCAACAAGGCAAAGCAAACGTAGCCTATGTTTTACCTGATGGGTACAATGTTGCTGTTGAGGGGTTGCTGCTGCTCCTGCTGCTGATAGTACTGGAGGGCAGCGCTGTGTTGATCTGAGACTGTAGACATTAAAAAGTCCATAGGAGAGATGGTAGCTGATTAAACAAGTGTCATGAGATAATAACAAAATGCAAAGATTGGTGACAGCGCTTGTCCATCTGAGAACAAGGCACAACTTGCTATTGCAATAAACAATTATTTAATTATCCATACTTAACAACTCCTGCACTTAATCTATAATAAAAATGATGACAGAAAATGTTATAGAAGCAAAAATTTCAGTTGTGCTTATTATTATTTTTATACTGAATACGTCTCCAACAACTGGTACATGTGTTAATGTTACCTG